>JAYEVK010000413.1:0-169833 GCA_036346275.1 Otatea glauca | reverse complement strand
AGTATTCATGGAATCGGCTTTCCAAATCGCTCCATAAATGGACCGAATTCGAGGCAAACAAGTGAACCAAGTAAATGCTGCCTCGTATAAAGATAACGGAAATAACCTAATTTTAACCCGTTGGATCGGGCCGCTTCACCGCATTGTGCGATAAAGCGCCCAACATGCTCTAGGGTAGTGATAGAATCATCCCTAGAGAATTTGGCAAAGTCCGGACTCGAATTATGAGGGTAAGGCATGCGATCTATGTAATCGGTACGGCTTTCTATAACCGATCACTTTTCCTTTTGGTTGTATGCCAAATCGATCCTCAAATGGTACAGATCCGACGGTCCAATTGGCATTATCGCCACCGCACAAGAGTGCCCTTGATAATGTCGATCATAATCGATCCCGCCTCGAGTGCAAGCTCGTTGCCAATTATGTCGTCCGCCGGTATTCGATTATACCGATCGTGCCGATTATGCCTAATTTTATGGTTCCGCACCGGATAAATGGTTCTCGAGTACGCACTACCCCAGTGGACTCGGGTTTCTAAGCTGGTAGGCTCTGGGATATCTTTCTCGAGCCAATCTACCGTGAAACCGATTGGGAAAAAGCGTAAAAAGAGCCGACGTGGTAGATTGATGGATGGATCATACTTAGCGGCGTCGGATAGGCGTGGTAATGGCTCACCCACTTGACCGAGGATCCTAGGCAATATGACCGTAGGTTGTGTGGGCATCATCGTGGAGGTGAGGTCATAGCCGATGGTTTAGGATCGGCCGTGTGCTCGCGTGTTTTGTGATAACAAAAACAGGATAATTTGGCGAGCTTGTAGTGGGTCATGCAAAAGCTTCGACGAGGCTAACTCGGCTATAGATTTAATGGGTATAAGGTTTTTCGTTGGTTACTAGCGAGGTGATTTTGAAGGCTCAACCGGCCGTATACGTACCAGTGGACTTAACCTCGTTGTCTCTAATGGCTTTACGGTCAATTCCTTACGAGGCACGGCCTTGTCGTAGCTCGATCGTAAAGTCGATGCAGTCTGTTACTTGCGTATGGTATTGGTAAGAACTTGGGCGCTTTCTTCCCCTGGAGCTGTAGCTAAGTAGCTGCGTTTCTTGATCGGTGTAAATTGTCAGGCCTAGTAAGAACAGGCAAGTTTGAATGTTTCAAGTATCTCGGTAATAACACCAGCAATGGTTTTACCTGTTTAACTATACTAGGAACAGTGCTTTCATGATTTTCCTTTTAATACAAATTGTATAAATCTTGAAGCAAGCGAAGGGGCTACTATTCGTTCATGTTTTAATATTTGTGTAATTTTTAAAAAAAAACATAGAAGCACCTCTCACTGTACTAGAAGTATGACTATGAGAAATTTACTTTTGCAGTTGTATGGAAAATCCCTACAGAAGTTGATAGGATTTCGTTTGAACTAGCACAGCATTGCATTGAACTGCAACAAACAAAGAAACAAAACAAAACAAAGCAAAACAAAACAGTAAATTCAGAGACGGGCGAACAGATGAGAAAGATGGAGCGCCCGTGATCGGAAAAGGGAGCAGCGTTCCATTTGGGCAACTGAAGTCAGTTTTAGCCCAAAAGCACACAAAAACGCGCCTGTTGGTGCATCGCATCGGCTTAACTTCCTGGTGGAGGAAATCGCTCGCCTCGGCCGGAATCTCGCCGTGCATCTGCTGCGGCAGGACAGGAAGCACCACAGCGCAAACTGCAGAGAATAATTAGCTCGAGCGTCGCAGGGGCGACACCGACGTACGTACAACCGTCCGTTCCCGGTTCCCCACTGTGGCGGAAATTTTTTGCTTTTGAGGGTGGCCGAATGGTGTGGATGAACTTGTCTGCTTCCATGCCGAATTAACAGGACCGGTCGTCATCTATGCGTGCTGTGCTGGAACCCGTGGAAGGCACGGCACACAAATCGACGGGGTTTTCGGTCTCCCAGAGCAGAGTAGTAGATTCATACATATCGATCTTGGTGTTTTTTAGGTGCTCCCGCCGGTAGTCTGTAATCTTTTTGCTCTACCGGTTTTTCTTCTCTCTGTTCAAGACCTGCTGGGGCGAGGGCTTGCTCCCCTTTTATGTTGTTTCTTTTCGTCTTCTCCTTGTATAAAGACGAGAACCCCCGGTTGCGTTCTCAAAACAGAGCCAACCCCGGTTTCGATCGGTACAAGATGACCTCGCATCGGCATCGGCATCACATGGGCGCCGGCCGCGGCATCCACCGGTTCTGGCACGTCATGCGCGAGCAGGTTGGCATCGGCGATCGCCATATATATTACATCTATCCTATTCCCACCACATGATGACAGGCTGACGGACCCAACTGCCTGCGCTACGCAGGTTGCTCCTCCATGTGTCCTCTCTCCGTAAGTGCTACTTAAAAAAATACGTAATTACGTTTAGATCTTTTCACCGGTTGAGGTAATTTTTTTTTCTGATTTAATTAAGCTATCAAATAGTGTTATAAAATTTTGAAACTTTTTTATAAAGGTCCTCAGAGCATGCCTAAGATACCATAAAAAATTAGAGTTATGACCGAACTTGTACAATTTTTCAAAATTCTGATAATGCCAATAATTCATTCATATCAATTCCACTGATTTAATTGAGATAATAAATCATGTTCCAAAATTTTGAAACTTTTTTATAAGGATCCTGAGAGCATTCATCATCTACCATAAAAAAATTGGACCATGATTAAACTTGTACGATTTTTAGAAATTCCTAATCCATTTAAATTTCGTTATTTTTTGTTTTCCAGAGCCATCAAACGAATTTGATTTTTCAAACTTTTCGAGAAGGTTCCTGTAGCATGCCTAGGCTACCATAAAAATTTAGATTATGATCAAACTTGTGCAATTTTTAAAAAATCAGACAATGGTGCTAATGTATTTAAAGCAACTTCACTGATTTAATTGAGCTACTAAAGCATGTTGAAAAATTTTGAAACTTTTTGAGGAGGGTCCTGAGAGTATGCCTAGGCTACCATAAAAATTTCGAAGCATAATCAAACTTGTGCAATTTTTAATAATTATGACAATACTACTTATGCGTTTAAATTTCACTGATTACCCGAAAACTTACCCTCGCACGACGTCGTGGTGCACGTGCGCGGCGTGCCGCCGCGCGTATTCATCTAGTAACTTGTATCTTTCCAGCAGCTTGAGAAACCAGCTTATTTGCTTGTCACATCCAAATTCTGCTACTTTGTGACTTCGCCAATCGCAGTGTCGATTAAAATGATAATTTTACCACCACCTTTCTGCTGACTTTCTTGATGAAACTGGGGCAAAATGCCCCATTCCATAAAATCTAGTTTATATTTTTAATAAGGTTTCCTCTTTTTTGCCTTTTTTTTCATTGGGATGAAGCACTCACGTAAGGAATCGACAGGTGGCTATCAAGGTTGCTCCTAATAGAGATAAATTTATGGAGGTCACTAGCTAGCGGAACTGGTGACAACAAATTGCAGATATTGAGAAAATTTTGCACAACCTTTTGTCCTTTCCTCAAAGAGAATCGTGACTTTCTGGTATGGCCCTCATTCATTTGAAGGTACTATCATTTGGTTTGTGTTGTCTGCTTCTTTAATGAACGATATCTTCCACTATACTATTCTTGAAGGCCAGTGTAGGACTCAATGATCTGAAGGCTCCCTGATGCAACACACTGCAAGAATTACCCACAAAAATGTGTCTTACTGTCTTGCGAAATTTTATTGCCACCGAGGATATACTGTTTGCCATATATACCCATCTTCGGAAAAACTATAAGACAAAAAGGCTGTCAGAATGCTTGCCCCATAGCACATGGCTACTTACACGGAGAAATGAATGCAGAGTAGTTTGGTGGCAGTTTGCAACATCACATATAAGTGGATTTATTATTCACGTACATCTTTACATGCACGACAGAAGCTAGGCCAGGCAGAGATATTTCTCTCTTACTTTGTCGTGTCAGTCAGAACTTGCCGCGCGCCTCTGGTGTAAATCTGACAATGGGCACGAGCACGAGCGGCGTCTTCTTGTGGAACGTCAGGCCGCTGGCCTCCCCTCTCTCTTTCGGACGGCGGCCTGTAAGACGGTCGGCGTTCGTCTTCACTCTTGTGTCCCGCAGGCTCCGGTGCGACAGTGGGCCTAGTTGGTGCAGGTTGCCGAGGACGGGAAGCCTCGGGGGCCCCGGAGGCAGCTTGAGCCCTGCAGGAGGGAAACGACGGGAAGGAGGGTGGTGAGGATTTGCCATCGCTGAGGCAGAGCAAGGAGGAGCTTGAGAGGGATTTCTGGGATCGCCATTTCCTTGAAGGACTAGTAGCTCTAGCAGTCTAGCTGCTTTTCAATGCTCAGTTGCTCACACACGCACCTATATATCTTGACCATAACTTCAAAAACGCAAATCGAAGACTTGTACACTGTTAGACCAGACTCGATAAACTTTCCAGCTAAGGTCACATGACAACAATCGATTTGTGACAGACTGATGGCGCCAAACAAAACATTTGAATTAGGGTTTATCAGTCACAATACAACAGATAAATACCTTATTCTGAGGTTCGAAGCGTGTCAACCGATATGATTCTATAATCGGTAAGATAAATACAAAATACGCTCATAGCCGATCTAGCGGGACAATCGGTAAAGATCTAAACAGCTAAAAAACCGATTAAATCTAAAAGTAATGATAAGTCTAATTAGCCGATTAAGGTTAATCAGATGATAAGATGTAGATCTTTTCTGAAAAAGGCGATGCACAATAAGATTGGAGAAAATCAAACCTAATTGACGTAATTGAAGGTAATCAACAATCAACGATACGCAACTTTATTTATCAAATCATATTACAAGAAGTGTCAAAATTTCAGAAGCTACTCATAATCGATAGAAAATTAAGCAAAAGTAATGCGAGTTTGATTGATTGGATTGTGTTGTTCTCTCGTTTACCTTTGACCATCTTTTATAGCTATCGGCCGATAGTATCTTTTTTCAACACGTTACAAAGCATGATCTGTACCGGCCTCAATCCGAACAGTTCTTTGTAAAATATCGGTCATAACCAAAATTTGGATTTCTTTCCATATCCGATGTCGGCTACAATATCTCTTAATTCTTAGCCTGATAACACGTTGTATTCCTTCCAAATCTTGGTGCAAACATATGCACCCTATTTTTGGGAGATAACATGGTATCTTCCAAGTGCTACTACGTCGGCAATCATCGAGGCGAAAAGAACAAGACACAGTACATCGGGAGTCTGGGAAGATTTCGAGCAGATTTTTGAGACACCAGACAGCGTCCAGAGCAGGTATGCTGTTTGTAAATATTGTAAGCACAAATTAACTGTAAAATCATCAGGTGGAACGGGACACTTGAAGAGGCATGCTTGAGTCAGTAAAAGAAAGCGAGAGATGGTTTTGAGATGCACGTAGTGCAGTACAACCCGACGATGCGATGCGTGAATCGACTACAATTCTGAGGTAACTCGTGAATCTCTTTGTCGTTTAATTGCTTCTCAATATTTTCCTTTAAATTTTGGTGGGTCAACTGCGTTTGAAAGCTATATTAGAACCGCTCATAATTCTAGGTTTTCTACTGTTTCTAGACAGACAACAACTAGAGATTTAATTAAATATTATAATAATTATCGCAATAACATAAAAGAAAATTTTAGTACCTTTACTTTTTTCTGTGTCTTTGACATCAGATATATGGAGTGGTAGAGCTAAAGAGGATTACCTTAGTGTAGTTGCTCATTATGTAAACGATGATTGGCAACTAGAAAAGAGAATTATAGGATTCTAATAAATTGATGCAGCACATACTGGTGAAAATATTGCTGATTGTATTGTAAAAGTTGTGGAATATTTTGGCCTTAGTGATAAGATTTTTCCAATAACATTAGATAATGCTTCTGCAAAATACTTCTGCCATGAACATTTTTACTACGCTTTTCAATTCATATACTGAATCTTTCTTATTACATTAGCATTGTGCTTGTCATATTATTAATCTCATAGTTAAATCTAGTTTGAAAATGTTAGATCAGTATCTTGAACCTTTTCGCACTGCAATATCTTACTTAAATTATTCCAATCAACGCTTAGCAGCATATAAGACTTATTGTATTGCAATGAATGTGCGTCCGCGTTAGTTTGATTTAGATATGTCTGTTAGATGGAACTCTACTTACATGATGCTTACGAATCTCATACCATATGAGAGCACATTTTCTGTTGTTATTAACACGTACTGTCGTACACGGGATAGTCAACTGCTACTCACAGAGCAATATTGGTATATTGCTAAATACTTACTGTCATTTTTAGAACTTATTTTTAAATCCACTGTTGCTTTATTTGGAGTTTATTACGTAACCTCTCCTTTAACTGTGCATCATGTTTTAGAAATTACTATCCACTTAAAGAGCCACGAAAATGATAATATCCTGCGTGAATCTGTTTATGCTATGAAAACTAAAATTTTAAAATATTGGCAAGAAATTCCTATGTTATATGCATTTGCATTTATTTTAGATCCTAGAGCTAAAGTTCGAGGATTCTCTAATGTTCTCTCACTTCTAAGTGATGCGGTAGGTACTGATTATTCTAGTTATTTTTTAAATATTCGTGCTAACTTATCTCAAGTTTATGATAAGTATGATCGCAAGTTTGCTGGAGTTCGCATGCAGCGACCTCCACCAGTACCCACAGCAGGTAAGAACAAAATAGCGTGGGGAAAGATATGGGGTGCAGGTAGCTCTTACTCAAGGAGTTCGACCACAACAATGACAAGTACGGACACATCAAGTGGTGAGGAGCTAGCTACCTATCTCAACAGCGACACTGTCAAGTACCAAGAGTAGCAAGAGGAGGACTTCAGCATTTTGCAGTGGTGGCACGAGCACAAGATAACATATCCGGTGCCTTCCATATTAGCACGGGATGTGTTAACAGTTACTGTCTCCACGGTTTCTTCGGAGTCTGCTTTCAGTCTATCCAAAGAATAATCGAGAAAATAACAAATCTGACAAGTGAGATGGTGGAAATACTTCTCACTGTGAAAGATTGGGAACAAGTTGATCAACGAGCTCAACATACCGTAGAAAATGCTGAGCTGGCGAGACGTTCAAAAAATTTTATATAATGAGGAAGAATAATTGTAATCTTCATTTTTTTTCTTTTATCACTTAGCTATAGGCTGTACTATTTTTCTTTGCCACGGTTTTCTCGTGTTGAGATTTTTACTTGGCAAAGTTTTTAACGAGGCAGCCATATATCAATAAAGCTCATTATTTAATTCAAATTATTTCTCATCTTAGAAATTGTCTCATATTTTAGCTTTTTCTTTATACATATATATATTTAAAAAAGTTTTTCTACATCCTTAGAGTTTTTCTAATTATTTTAAATTTTTCCTGTTTGTCTTGAATTTTTTTTCATATTTTTCTGCATTTTTTCATACTTTTCTATTTTTCTAATTTTTTTCAGATTTTTTTGACGCTAACGAGCCGACCTGACCCGTTTCGGCCTATCGAACCCGTGCCGACACGGCACAACCCGTTAGTCTCATAGACCGTGCTTAGGTTGACTACCTGGCACGTGGGCCAGCACAACATGGCCCGTTTAGTTGTTGTCGCCCGTTTAACGGGCTGGACCGGGCCGCCCGTTTGACCCTCTCTGACGTATACGGTGGCCATCGACTTGCGCTAGCAAACTAGCTCGTACTCGCAATCAGGTCAGACGAAGCGAATATATACCTCTTTATAATGCACCTAAGCATTCTTTTCTACGTCTACCGCAAGTAATGCACCCCACTAGAGATGGCCCAACCTTCATGCACCCAGCGAAACGTCCCCAGAAACTTGCCTCCATCAAAATTAACTTCTCAGCAATCTTGCATTCCCTTCTATTCATTCTCTTGTGAAATTTTTTTTGCACTTGGTGATAATTTGGCAAAATTCAAAATAGTGTTGCCAAAAATCCGAAATTCGACTTCCGACTTCTGTGTTAGAAATCAAGGTGATAATTGTGATTTACTTTTTTGTTTTGTTAGTATTTTAAATCATATTTTAGTATTAATAACGTAATTATTTCTTGCAGTTTGCTTTATAAAGCACAAGGATTTTCCGTCTTTCTCAGCTTCTGATTTCAGGATTTCACCCGAGGATCTTCATGCATCCTATGAAGCGAAAGAAGCTGCAGGAGATGTGCTATCC
Organism: Otatea glauca; assembly: GCA_036346275.1. Classification (NCBI taxonomy): domain Eukaryota; kingdom Viridiplantae; phylum Streptophyta; class Magnoliopsida; order Poales; family Poaceae; genus Otatea; species Otatea glauca. The sequence goes on along the minus strand of JAYEVK010000413.1, from coordinate 161,619 downwards.
TCAGGCTCTACAAGTGCTACTACGTCGGCAAGCACCAGGGCGAAAAGAACAAGACGCAATACATCGGGAGTCTGGGAAGAATCCGAGCATATTTTTGAGAAACCAGACAGCATCCAGAGCAGGTATGCTATTTGTAAATATTGTAAACACAAATTAACTGTGAAATATTTAGGTGGAACGGGGCACTTGAAGAAGCATGCTGAGAGCTGTAAAATGAAGGCAGGGATAGCTTTGAAACAGACGTAGCTGCAGTACAACTCCGACGGTACGGTACGTAACTGGGACTACAATCCTGAGGTAGCTCGTGAATCTCTTTGTCGTTTAATCGCTACTCAATATCTTCCTTTAAATTTTGGCGAGTCAGCTGCGTTTGAAAGCTATATTAGGACCCCTTATAATCCTAGGTTTTTTTTGCTGTTTCTAAACATACAACAACTAGAGATTTAATTAAATATTATAATAATTATCGCAAGAACCTAAAAAAAATTTTAGTACCTGTACTTTTTCTGTGTCTTTGACATCTGATATATAGAGTGGTAGAGCTAAAGAGGATTACCTTAGTGTAGTTGCTCATTATGTAAACGATGATTGACAACTAGAAAAGAGAATTATAGGATTCTAATTAATTGATGTAGCGCACACTGGTGAAAATATTGCTGGTTGTATTGTAAAAATTGTGAAAGATTTTGGCCTTAGTGATAAGATTTTTGCAATAACATTAGATAATGCTTCTGCAAATACTTCTGCCATGAATATTCTTACTACGCTTTTAAATTCATATGTTGAATCTTTCTTATTACATCAGCGTTGTGCTTGTCATATTATTAATATCATAGTTAAATCTGGTTTGAAGAAGTTAGATCAGTATCTTGAACCTTTTCGCACTGCAATATCTTACTTAAATAATTCTAATCAACGCTTAGCTGCATATAAGACTTATTGTATTGCAATGAATGTGTGTCTGCGTAAGTTTGGTTTAGATATGCCTTTTAGATGGAACTCTACTGACATGATGCTTAAGAATCTCATACCATATGAGAGCGCATTTTCTGTTTTTATTAACACTCACTGTCGTACACGAGATGGTCAACCGCTACACACAGAGCAATATTTTGGTATATTGCTAAATACTTGCTGTCATTTTAGAACTTTTTTTGAATCCACTGTTGCTTTATCTGGAGTTTATTACGTAACATCTCCTTTAACTGTGCATCATATTGTAGAAATTACTACCCACTTAAAGAGCCATGAAAATGATAATATCTTGCGTGAATCTGTTTATACTATGAAAACTAAAATTTTCAAATATTGGCAAGAAATTCCTTTGTTATATGCATTTGCATTTATTTTAGATCCTAGAACTAAAGTTCGAGGATTCTCTAATGTTCTCTCACTTCTAAGTGACGCGGTAGGTACTGATTATTCTAGTTATTTTTTAAATGTTCGTGCTAACTTATCTCAAATTTATGATAAGTATGATCTGAAGTTTGCTGGAGTTCGCATGCAGTAACCTCCACCAGTACCCACAATAGGTAAGAAGAAAACCGCGTGGGGAAAGATATGGGGTGTAGGTGGCTCATACTCAAGGAGTTCGACTACAACAATGAAAATACGGAAACATCAAGTGGTGAGGAGCTAGCTACCTATCTCAACAGCGACACTGTCAACTACCAAGAGTAGCAAGAGGAGGACTTCAACATTTTGCGGTGGTGGCACGAGCACAAGATAACATATCCAGTGCTTTCCATATAGCATAGGATGTGTTAACAATTACTGTCTGCACGGTTTCTTCGGAGTCTGCTTTCAGTCTATTTGGAAGAATAATCGAGAGAATAACAAATTTGACAAGTGAGATGGTGGAAATACTTCTCACTGTGAAAGATTGGGAACAAGCTGATCAACGAGCTCGACATACTGAAGAAAATGCTGAGCTGGCGGAGATGTTAGAAAATCTTTATGTAGATAACGAGGAAGAATAATTGTAATCTTCACTTTTTTTTATTGTATCATTGAGATATAGGCTGTACTATTTTTCTTTGCCGTTTCCGTGTTAAGTTTTTTACTTGGCAAAGTTTTTAATAAGGCAGCCAAATATCAATAAAGCTGATTATTTAATTCAAATTATTTGTCTTATTTTAGAATTTATCTCATATTTTAGCTTTTTCTTAATTTATATATATATTTAAAAGTTTTACTACCCGTAGAGTTTTTCTAATTATTCTAAATTTTTCCCGTTTTTCTTGATTTTTTTTCATATTTATTTGCATTCTTTCATACTTTTCTATTTTTCTAATTTTTACTAATATTTTAAACTTTTTCTTGGCGCTAACAGGCCGATCTAGCCTATTTCGACCTATCGAACTCGTGCCAGCACGACATGACCCTTTAACCTCACAGATCGTGCTTGGACCGCCTATCCAGCACATGGATCAACACAGCACGCCCATTTAGTTGCTGTCGCCCGTTTAACGGGCTGGGCTGAGCAGCCCGTTTGACCATCTCTGACGTATACGGTGGGCATCGACTTGCGCTAGCAGACTAGCTCGTACTCGCAATCAGGTCAGACGAAGCGAATTGAAAGCAACAAGCGGATCGGAGGCCACGAGGGGCGATGGATTGATTTGGTGGCAGTTTCCAACATTTTGTAACTCAATACGCACATATATGTGGATTCATTATTCACGTACATCTTTACATGCACGACAGAAGCTAGGCCAGGCAGAGATATTTCATCGCTTACTTTGTCGTGTCAGTCAGAACTTGCCGCGCGCCGCTGGTGTAAATCTGACAATGGGCACGAGCACGAGCGGCGTCTTCTTGTGGAACGTCAGGCCGCCGGCCTCCTCCATGCTCACGTCCCCCGCCGTCATCCCCTCCGGCAGCGCCCAGTCGAAGTAGTAGAGCAGGTTGGCCAGCGTGAACTCCACGTTCGTTACGCCCATGGCCAAACCCGGGCAAATCCGCCGCCCCGAGCCGAACGGCACGAGCTCAAAGTTGGACCCGTTGAAGTCCACGTCCTTCGCCTCGAACCTGTCCGGCTCGAACTCCTCCGCGTCCGCCCAGCTCGCGGGGTTCCTCCCGATCGCCCACGCGTTCACGAATATCCGCGTCTTCGCCGGCACGTCGTACCCGCAGATCTTGACGTCCCGCATGGTCTCCCTCGGCACGAGCAGCGTCGCCGGCGGGTGCAGCCGCAGCGTCTCCTTGACCACCATCTTGAGGTACCTGAGGTCGGGCACGTCGTCCGGTTGCACCCTCTCTTTGCCGCCCACCACGGCCCTGATCTCGTCTTGCACCTTCTTGAGCACCCGCGGCTTCCGAATCAGCTCGGCCATCGCCCACAGCACCGTCACCGAGCTCGTGTCAACGCCACCAATAAACGTGTCCTACGAATAAGGTTGGATGCTATCATGTGATGGTAACAATTAAGCTTAACTAGTGTGCTGTAATTTAGTTGACGTACAAAGATGATGGCTTTAACGTGCTGCCTGGTGAAGCGGAGGGTGCCGCTGTGCTCCTTCCACAGCCCGATGAGGACGTCGACAAGGTCGCCGCCGTTGTCGGGCTTGATCCGGGCAGGGTCCAGGTGCTGCTCGATGACCGTCTCGTAGAAGGCGTCGAGTTCCTCGAAGATCCTCTCGCGGCGGGCGACGAGACCGGTGAGGCGGTCGACGAGGTTGCCGGCGGCGTTGGGGAAGAAGTCCTCGGCGGAGAAGCTGGCCACCATGTCCATGGCCTCGTCGAGCACGTGCTGGAAGTGCTTCTTGTGCGCGAACTGCTCCGTGCCGTAGATGTTGCCGAACGCCACCGTGCCGACGATGCCGTCGGCCAGGCCGAAGATGTGCTCGTTCAGCGCTACCGGCTTCGGCCCCGCTCGCGCCAGATTGCTGATCAGCTTGTGCACCTAGCCATTAACATTACCGAAGATTGTTTATCGTCGTTAAGAATTAATCTAGAAACGAGACTGGATCAGATCAGATCAGATCAAGGCAATCTATAAAAGAGACTGGATCAGATCAGATCAGATCAAGGCAATCTATAAAAGAGACTGGATCAGATCAGATCAGATCAGATCAAGACAATCTATAAACGAGACTGGATCAGATCAATCAACAAAACGAGACTGGATAAGATGGCTATCGCAGTGTACATCCTAATTGTCTCTACAGTGAACACATCTCTTATTACACGGAGTCATGATCGATCAATTTGGAGACGATAACATATTCTTGTGAACTTGCAAAAGGTATACAACGCATAACACCAAGACCTGTCTAAGCTGCCTTGATCAGCTCACCGTGTAGCACAGTGGAAGTCTGGCACCGATTACACGCATGCAGATCAAATTGTCCATGAAAAAGACAGAGCAACGGTAACGTGACAGGGGAGAATGGTTTACATACTTTTCTATACACTCATAAACTATAGAGTAATCAAAGTATGGCTAACTATTAACAGAAAATATGGCTAACTATTAACAGAACAGCATGTATCAGACAGTTGATATTTTTTCGAGACGAACTCGGTTGTGCATTTGTGCACCAAGCAAGCTTATCCTACTAGTCTACTGTGAAGTTGGTCTGAATAAGTAGCAGCTTCGTCCTTAACGAAGAGCAATGTTTGCAGCATGATTGTAACTCGTATCCTTAACGAAGATAAGTGGTATTGGTGTCAAGAAGAAATAAAATGGAAGAACTCTGTCTCAACAGTGGAAATTAAAAGGAGAATATGGATGCATATCATATACCTGCTGCTGGCGCGCGTGCCATGCGGCATGGACGCGGCGCAAGCTGAGGTGCTCGACAATGAAGAGCTTTCGCAGCTCGCGCCAGTGGTCGCCGTACGGCGCGAACAGCACGTCCTTGAGGCCGTACGACAGCCGCGTCGGCCCCGGCGATGCGGGCCGGTTGCAGCAGTCCACGTCGTGCGCCTTCATCACCTCCCGCGCAGCCTCCGGCGACGACACCACCAGCGTCGGCACCGTGCCCAGCTGCAGCATCATCGCCGGGCCGTGCCGCCGCGCCAGCTCCCGCAGGCTCCGGTGCGGCAGCGGGCCAAGTTGGTGCAGGTTTCCGAGGACGGGAAGCCTCGGGGGCCCCGGAGGTAGCTTGAGCCCTGCTTTCTTGGCCGAGCTGCCCCTGCTGCTTCTTGTTATCAGCAGGAGGGAGACGACGGGAAGGAGGACTAGGAGGAGGGTGGTGAGGATTTGCCACTGCTGAGGCAGAGCAAGGAGGAGCTTGGAAGGGATTACTGGGATCGCCATTTCCTTGGGACTAGTAGCTCTAGCAGTCTAGCTACTTTCAGTGCTCACGTATGACTATATAATACCTCTAGTATACGTGGAAGAAATCGAGCATAGGGAGGCATGCCACCTCATCGTTTTTGTGACTCTATTATACGTGGAAGAAATGGAGCATAGGGAGGCATGCCACCTCATCGTTTTTGTGAAAAAAAACTCTGAGAATTTCAAAATTGTGTATAGGTCCTTTCACTGGTTATTTTGTAAAAAACACCCCGTAAATTTCGAAATCGCGAACAGATCCTTCTAGGTTATTTTACAAAAAAGACCCTATAATTCCGCAAATTCAACACGAACGCCGGTTCTTTAAACGCGGAAGATTTAGGGGTCCGGTTATTTTACAAAATAAAACCGTGGTCCCGCAAATTCAATACGGGTCCGGTTCTTTTGCAAACAAAAAAATGTGGTCCCGCAAATTTAACACGAGCGCGAGTTCTTTAAACCCGAAAGATTTAGAAATACATTTAGGTCCTTCTACCTTTTTTGTAAAAACAAATCCAAACTAGGATTTGCACGGCGCAGCGTAGCGCGCTATACTATCTAGTTACAGTGATATTCGAGCCGCAACAGCTACCGTTGGGCGACATTTGAGAGTGCATGTCCTGATTGACCAAGAAGATCGATGGGAGATGAGAGGAAGGAGAGGGAAGAAAGGAAGGATAGAGGGTACTTTGGGCATTTTTTGAAATTTGGTGTCGCTAGTGGCAAAAAAACTATTTCTCTTCTTTGAGATGGCATCGAAGCAAGTTGATCAAATCAGATGGCAAATTGCAAATTACACTCCTTTAGAATGGGCAAATACGCTATTATTCCAAACATATAAGCAAAGAACTCGATGTAGTCGAGCAACTTCCTCTAGTCATAAATAGTTGTCATTTTAGACATTAACATGATCTGCAAAACACAGTCTTACCACTAATTTCTATTATAATATATTTATAAAATCTAATAAAATTATAATATTATGAAAATATTTTTGAGACAAATATACACATATGATTTTCATGTATCTAATTTAAATATTTAAAAAGATGTTACTAGTCAAAGTTTCTAAAGTTTAACTACACCTATATCCAAAACGACAATTATTTTTGACCAGAGAGAGTATAATACTACTTGTGAGCGACTATGTAAGCCATGAGAAGTAGAGCAGTCCTACAAACTGTAGAGTTTTTTTTACGGTACACTAAATTAGTAGTAGAAATACCTTCAACAAATCAATACCCACCTATTCTAATAGTATAGGGTGCCCACTGATGAGGAGGCCCTACATCACTGTAAACAGATCATGCAGAATCTTACTTAACACAAGTACTACCCTCTACAGGGTTCAAAATCTTGCCAACGTTTCGAAAATCTCAGTCGAAATTTCGGATTTTGGCCAGGGCCGAGATTCCAAATCTCGGTGGGATAAATTTTTTGAAAATTAGAGTTTGCTATAGTGATTTCAGCATAAAATTGTATTTCGACCTAAACCCTAACTTGGAAATTTATGTGCAAATACTTAATATTTTGCATTTAAACAAATAGGAAATGTAAATAAATTTTTACATGATTTTTCCGTATTTTTTTTAGCCTCGGGAGACCGTTTCACATTGGTTAAAAATAATCAAAATTTTAGTCAATTTCGTGAAATTTCTGTGATTTCGGCTAAAATTTCAGTTTAGGGTTCCTAAAAATACCGAGTCTTGACGGTCTATAGCTTGTCATCTCATGACACACCTCTGATAGATGCAATGTTTTGCGTGTTAGACCAGACTCTTAAGCTTTCCAGCTTTCAAAGGTGACAACAAACAATTTGTGACAGAGGTGAGTGCAATTTCCATGATAGGCTGTCAAGCTCCATTCAAGTTTATAACATGTATTTTTTTAAATGGATCGAGAAAATATTAAAAAAATTAGATTATCTTTAATTATTACCACTAAGCACTATACTGGATGCATATATTTAGATAATATAATGTAAAGACAAATATTTATTAGGAGTATAGAGGAGACATCACATTAATTTTGCACTAAAATATTAAATACGCTGTATATTTATAGATAAGACCATTAAAAGAAATACATTTTATAAACTTGAACGGAGTGAGTAGTTTCAACGACTATATGTAAGGAAAAACTGGCAGCAAGCTTCCTAGCTTATTATTTCCTCATTTCAGTCTAGAGCTCTTTTACAGTACACTAAATTCAATATAAACCGTTTATTCCTTTCGATCCAATAGATGAGATTAGATATAATTTATTTAAACTTTTTCTGATAGTAGAGTAGTAGAAATACCCTTAACAAATTAACGGTTAGATCTGATTTTTACTATCTATTATATATTATCAGTATAATGTACTGTAAAATTTATATGGGTGTTGGCGTCAAAAACTTGAGGTAGGGTTTCTGACAACAGCACACCAGACAAACACCTGGTTCAAAGCGTGCCAGTCGATTTGACCTGGAATCGACAAGGTAAAACAATAAAATTTATTCCAAGCCGATCGTCAATATCAATCGGCTTAAACTTAACCAGCCTGAAGCCGATTAAGATTAAAGTATCAGGATAAATCTAATTAGCCGATTAAGGCTAATCAGAAGGTAAAGGTAGATCGATTCTGAAGAAGGCGATGCGCAACAAAATCAGAATAAATCGAACCTGGGGTGTAATTGACGAAGATCAACAATCGGCGATGCGCAACTTTATTGATCAAAATCGATTACAAAGGCTAAATTACAAGAACTACTCCTAGTCGACAGGAAAAAGACGAAAAGTAAAAGCTGGTTGATTGTATTGTGTTGGATCCTTTTCGCAGCTCGCTTTGGTCCTTCTTTTATACCCTCGGTCGATAGTGTTCTGTTACAACACGCTTCAAGTCCGTATCCGTATCGGCCTTATTTCTGAACGGTTGTTTCCCTTTAAAATCTCGCAGTCACCAAATATCTCGGATTCTTTCCAATCCTCGGTTAATTTTCGTATCTTTGAGTCTATTGCCTGATTCGATAAACTTGCCTATTTTTGGTGCAAACATATGCCCCCCATTTTTGAGAGATGACTTGTCATCTGTCAAAAATCACGATTATCGGCTTGTTCAATCGGCTAACGTTTGATCTTCACCCATTAATTGCCGCTTTATTTGCGTCGTAATTTTCTGACATGCTGGTAGTGCGTTTTAACTGCTCGCGTCCTTTGAGATTCACTTCCCGCCGTTTCAAATTTTTACCATGCTATAAAACGGGGCCCCCACCTCGGTCATTCCTCGTGCGCACAAGCTCTCTGACCCCAAACAGTCGGCTTTTGCTTACCCTTTGCTCAATTTCCATCAATCGGCTTGCACCTCTTCTCCAATCGGCTTGCTAAGATCGGCTGAAATGGACGAGCTAGAGCAAGACGATCCCGAGCCCCCACTGGTGCTTGGCGGCGCGCGCGGGCGCGCACGTCAGATGCGCCACAAGCTAGTAGAGGAATCTGATGGCCCTCAGTTCTTCCCCCACGAGAGTCAGAACGTAGCTGCAGCTGCGATGCTGCTTCGAGGCCTTCCCGAGCCAGACGACCCGGAGGCCAAAGCCACATACCAGAATCTTCGGGGGATGGTGGAGCGTGCTGCTGTGCAGCACATGCAAGCCTCCGGCCCTCACCATTCTGGCGCCACCTGGCCGCAGGCCCGCACCACCCCTCGGCCCCAGCTGGGTCCAGCAAAGGTAGCGGCACGTCAAGAACAACCCCAGGCCTCGTGCACCCCGGTGCGCCAGCGCCTCGGCGACGACTATGACGTCCGTGCCACCCTCGAGGCGCGAAGAAAAGCGGTGGACGAAGCCGCCCACTCGCATGTTGCGGATAGCGGACGCCGCCACAATCGCAGCCCAAGCCCCGATGGTCCAGGACCACGAGCTTTCTGTCAAGGGATCCGCCATGCGGATTTCTTCGCCAGATTCAGGGCACCGACCAACATAGCCAAATACCCCGGGGCCACAAACCCCGCGTATGGTTCGAAGACTACCGGCTCGCGTGTCGGGCGGGAGGAGCGACGGATGACCTCTTCATCATCCAATACCTCCCTATCTACCTCGCGGACTCGGCTCGAGCCTGACTCGAGTACTTGCCCGCAAAGACCATCAGGAACTGGGCCGACCTGAAGATCCTTTTTGTCGGTAACTTCCGGGGCACTTATAAGCGCCCTGGAAACTCCTGGGACCTGAAGAGCTGCAAGCAGCAGCCGGGAGAAACTCTCCGGGATTACATCCGGCACTTCTCCCGTCAATGCAACGAGCTCCCCGACATCTCCGACGCCGACGTCGTAGGGGCGTTCATCTACGGCACCTCTTGCAAGGCCTTGGTGCACAAACTGGGTTGCGTTAAGCCCAGAACCACCAAGGAGCTTCTGGACATCGCCACCAACCACGCCTCCGGCGAGGAGGCTGTGGGGGCCATCTTTGAAGATGGCAAGACTAAGCAAGTACCCGGGGTCCGAGCCGGGTCCCCTTCCGACCGCTCCGACAAGCGGAGGCGGCACGGAAAACAGGTTCGCGAGGTCCAAGTGGTCATGGCCGTCGATCGCCCTGCCAAGCAGCAGGCGCGACCGGCCATCGTTCCCGACCACTTCGAAAAATTGATGGACAGCCCGTGCCCCCACCACGGATTTCCCGTCAAGCACAAGTACCGGGACTGCGAGGTCTTAAGGCGTTTCCTCTCCGGCACCCCGACGACACCGCGGGGCAAAGGAAAGAAGCCGGCCCCGGCCCCACGGGCCGCAGAGAAAATAGCGGACGACGAGTTCCCAGAACCCGACGGCTGCCTCATGATCTTTGGCGGACCGGCATGCTACGCCGACATACTGGAACTTGCTACGTTTTAAGATTATTTACGTACAAATAGTCTTTACAATAAAGGGGGACGTATCTAACTTCTCCTATTCTGTTTGGAGGGCACTTCGCAGCGAGATGTGGCTAGCGATCTCTTGAGCGTGCGGCTCGACTTGGAGCTCGAGCCTGTCGATCTCGTCGTCGGTTCGATTCCCGGCAACACCGCTGCTCACCACCGCGAGGTCGATGCCATCGTAATGGGAGATGGTGTTGACCAACGCCGAGGAGGCTCAAGCGTGGCGCTCGCGATCACCAAGATCTCAACGTGCCGGCGACTTGAGCCAAGATGGGCAAGTGCGCTCGGGCCCGCCACGGTTCCTAGCACCCGGTCGCAGACATTCTGGCCAATCCTTCGAAGGGTCTCCAGCTCCGCGGCCAACTCGGTCCGGCCACCCTCGGCGTCCTTCAGCGCCGCCTGCACCGCGTCCCGCGCCGTGACCGCCGCGTCACGAGCTTGCAGGGCGTCCTTCCGCGCCTCCACGGTGTCACCAAGGCACTTCCGCAACTCTGCGGGTCAGGGTCGTGTCAGAGAATGCGCCCCACAAACTACTGATGCAGAGTCAACATAAAGATCAGAGCTCTTACCGCCCGCGGAGCTCTCCAAATCGCGAAAATTGGCCAAGGACTTGGCGATTCAGCCAGGCGGCGGCGCTCGCGTCGCACCACTCAGCGACCTCCGGACACAGGCCATCTCGCCCCGAAGGCCGATCGCCTCCGACCGCGCAGTCGCCTCCCCGGCCACGGCCAGATCCTTGGCATCGCTAGCCCCCGTCAAAAGGGATTCGAGTTCTGCCACCCGCGCAGCCAAAGACTGGCTCGCCTGGCGCTCCTCGAGCAGGACCTGGGCGGACTGGGCCAGCTCCTGGCGAGCCTCCTCCGCTGCCTTTTGCTCACGGCCCAGGGCCTCCCGAGCGTCGCGCAGCTCGGGGCGTAGCCGGTCGCACGCCTCCTCGGCGGCTAGCCTCCAGCCGTGCACGCCGTTGATGAACCACGACTTGTCCCCCGAGCGGGCACGCAAGCGCTGCAAGGTGCAACACTCCATTAGTTCACGACGAACCTGTCAAAAGTCACAAGAGACATGTCTCGACAACTTACCAGGCTAATCGGAAGAATCTTGTCGGTAACCTCGTCCAGCGCCTCGCTGGAACTCTCGAGGACAAGAGCGAGGTCCTCCTAGACCCGCCTGGTCTCGACCGCGGCGCGATTGATACCATCTCGAAGGATGCCCCACTCGCGGCCCTCCGCCAGGTCGTCCATCGAGATGGTCGGCCCGTCGAGTTGGCCGCCCAACGGCCAAGTTAGCGTAGGCGGGGGTGGCAGGTCGGAACCGCCTGGGTCGGCCCCGGCGGCTAGCGCCTGGGGGAGGTCACTCGGCGCCTCCCCCAGCGATTCCCGGAGGGTCGACCCGGACTCCTGGATCGCCCCCTCCAACTGGCCCCTGGGCGGCGGGGTCACCACCGCTTCGGGGAGCCGGACCGCATCCACCGGCGGGCTCCCTGGCGGCGGCGGCAATTCCACCCGACCTCCCTCGACCAAAGGAGGGAGACCCGGCTCGCCGAGGACGATCGAAGCCGTTTCGCCCTCTGCCCCGACCACCGACCCAGGAACCGTCGTCCGCTCCACCGGCAGCTCCGATGCTGCAGCTTGCGGAACTTCGACCCTGGTCGGAGCGGCCAGCGTCTCCCCGACCCGTGCTCCGCTCTCCTCGGTCGGTTGCGACTGCCCCTGAGTAAACACTGCGCGCCTCGAGCGATCAGTAACATTGCCCAGACTACCCTACTGTCACCAAAATCGAAAAAAGGACACTTACTACGCTGACCGGACGCGCGGCAATCGCGCCCTCTTCGTTGGTCCTCCTTGCGCGGGCGAGTCGGCCTCGCTTGGGTTACGGCTTTGGCGGCACCTGTGCGCTCGCTCCCCGCCGGACCCCCGACCGGATCCCCGCCGGTCGGCGTATCGGACTGAAAGGACAGGGGATGTCGCCTAGAGGGGGGGTGAATAGGCGAATTAAAAACTTTGTAACTAAATGCAGCGGAATAAAAAATTTACAGCTAAATAAAATCTCCAGGGTCTAAGTCCGAGTGTCAGGATTTTTATCCGGATACTCCAAAATATCCGGATCGTCCGGGTTAGAGTCTGATACTCGGATTGGATCCGAGGACTCGAGACGAGTGTCCGGGACTTATCTCCGGATACTCGAAATGTCCGGACTATCCGGTTCGAAGTCGGATACTCGGATTTAAGACCTCAATTGAGATTTTAAATCCTCGCAATTTTTCAACAATCTACTTGAATACAAAAGATCTAAAAGCTATCAGTACACTGGAAATTGTAGATTTGGAGCCAAACACAACAAAAGAGTAGATCGGGCAATTTCAAGATTCAAAATCAAATACTAAAGCATGAGTAAGAAGCAAACTTGGAGACGATGATTTTTCACCCGAGTTCGGATCCTTGAGGATCCTCGTCTCCGTTGAGGCGGCTCGGTCACACTTGAGCCGGGTCTCTTTCAAACCTCTTCCTCCGGTGTTGCATAAATGCACTCGCGGTCTTCACCCCTTTAATTCCTTCCCTTACGGAGGCGGAACTGGCCTTCACAAACTTCCCACGGCCAACCACACAAAGCTCGGTGGCTCGTGGCGACCTCCTAGCCGTCTAGGAGTCCTCAACCTCCAAGAGTAACAAATGCTCACGAAGAACAAGCTTGGAGATGAAATCAAGTGCTCAATCAACTCAAATCCCACTCAACCTAGCACCTCACTCCTCAAACTCTTCCCAACCCTTCTCACAAAGGGGATCACTTAGATCTAAGGGTAAAGAGGTGTTTTGGGGGCTCAAGAACAAGGGTATAGCACCTCTAATCAGTGAGAACACATCCACTTTGAAGTGGGGAAGAAGGGGGCTTTAAATAGAGGTCCCAAAAAAACTAGCCGTTGGAAACAGCTGGGCACAACCCGGAGACTCCGGAAAAAACCCCGGATACTCGGATTGATGAGAGCAGCCACGAGGGTGTCAACCCGAATGTCCGGATTGAATATCCGGATACTCCGGATTGCACCGCCAGCCCGACAAAACGAGCATAACTTTTCACTCCGGACTCGATTTCAGTGATTTTGGACTCTATCAAAAGCTAAGAACGAGGGCTACACAACTAACAAGGTCTCACTACCCAAAACTCAAAGGATAAATACAGATTTCACAAAGAAACCAAGGGAGACCTACAACTCTCACTTTTCGGCACCACCAACACCACTCTCTTTCTAAGATTCACAAGGATGGATCACTTGAGCACTTGACACATCTAAAAGTCATTCGATATCGCATCCCTCTTAATAGTACGGCAATCCTTAGACTCAAAATAAATCAAAGATAATATAAGTCTAGAAATAGTCACTTGTCAGTCTTTTTCTTGATGTCGATGCATGAAGACCTTCACCATATAATTGATGACATCTTCGCCTTATCCAACTCGACTCGATTCACCTCATGAGACTCTCGTCCTATCAACCTTGACTTGATCATCCTCTCGACGATCTTCACGCCAAGTCGCTCTTGACTTAGTCCTCAACTCTTGGTGACACCGCCGTCTTGTTGACCTCGACAATGATCATCCTCCAAGATACCTTGGTCATCATACACACACGGACCTAATTCTTTCCAAACTACTCATGAAAGACATTAGTCCCAAAAGCTCAATAGATATGAACAAATTGATATTTGTGAGCAATTGATTACAACAAGTGTTTCATAAAAGAAGCACAACATAACTGGAAACACTTGACATAAGAAATGTTCTCTACTAAGTACATCATGATGAATATGTAATTGATCTATATGCACTAGAGAGATAATTGCCAATATGATGAATCAATTAAATCATGGCAAGGATCACAGTCTTTACTTAAATGAAGCACATGATAGAATGTACACGAATTGTACATGTGCAAATAATATTTGGAATAAGAGTAAATATGTGATCCAACTCTAGATTAAACTTCACCAAGAGAAGTGCATGAGAAGATACACAACTAAGACATGCATGCACCAAGTCAATCTATAGCAATACAAGTTTAACTCTAGTTAATACATGCATACTAAAAACAAAGCACATAATGAACTCAAATGAATATATATGCACAAATAAATATGACATGAACCAATGTGCATATATATAATCAATATGCTACTTGGAGATCACTATGCATTTGCACAAAAGGAATGCAATAACAAATATAGAATAGATACCAAAATTGCATACCTTATCTTTGCTTAACCATCCCACTTGATTTTCCTCTAAATAGATGAGACTGATACTCAACTAGGCAATAACAACTTAGTCTCATAGCAATATAATCATATTAGAGGTTTGTCATTTGTTAAGCACTAAGTTAAGCATTTACTTAATTGCATAGATTGTCATTATGAGTGTTTGTCATTAATCACCAAAATAACATAAGTGCCTAGATGCACTTTCAATCTCCCCATTTTTGGTGATTTATGACAAACTTATTATCAATTGCACCAAATGATAATATTAAGATATTTTAGCATTAAAACAAGCATAAAGATACAATAAGAGATCATACTTACAAATCATCCCTTTTTGTCAATCGATTTGGGGACAATTGATAAATCCATAAATTCTCCCCCTTTTGTCATTAATCCCAAAAAGGTGCTTAAAAGATTCTTATTGCTTAAAAGAAGCAAACTTTTTCATTTGAAGTAGTTTAAATATCCAAAGAATGGTATCACTGCCGGTTGGCGGTCCGTATTCCCAACCGGCAGTAATAATGCTATCAACCATTTTTCGAAAAATCATAACTATTTCATACGAAGTCGGATGGAGATAAAATATATATGAAAATTGTAGCTATCGACGAGATCTACAACTTTGTGGTTGACAACTTTTTAATTTAAAGTAGTTTAAATATCCAAATATTGGTATCACTGCTAGTTGGTGGTTCGTATTCCCAACCGACAGTAATAATGCTGTCAACCATTTTTCGAAAAATCCTAACTTTTTCATACGGAGTTAGATGGAGATAAAATTTATACAATAGCCCTCGATGAGATCTACAACTTTGTAGTTGACAATCTTTCCATTTGAATTCATTTAGATATCCAAATAATCATTAAAAGTTTCGGAGACAAAAGAACAAAAGGAAAATATATCCTATGCTGGTTGAGGAATGAGTGATAGGTGAGATGGTAAGGTGGTCTCGTGTGAGGCAGCAGATCGAGAGTTCGAGTCCTAGCAACCGCATGCACGTGAAAATCGCGTGACTTGTCGGTCCAGATGCGAATAATTTTTTTTTATTTTACCGAGTGATTTACGAACCGGACTATCACTGCCGGTTCGCATACAAACCGGCAGTAATACCGACATCACTGCCGGTTCTAGAACTGGCAGTGATAGTCCGACTATCACTGCCGACTAATTAATGCCGGTTCCAAAATCCGGTAGTGATGCCAGTTTGGAACCGGCAGTAATATAGTGTTCTGTAGTAGTGACGGATGTATATATATACACATGTATACATGTACACATACACACATATATACATAGACATACACACGTGTGTATAGCGTAAACCTCTTTTACTGTGAAAACTCTCATGAAACCCATGTCTACAACTTTTGAAAACTTCTCAAAAAATTACCACACGTAGGGGAGATAAGCTTTTACAATCCTGTAAATTTTGAAGACCAAACCCATTCGTATTTAAAAGGTATGAAAAAGACAAACAACGAGATAAATAATGATGAACAGTAAAAATCACTATTTAGGATGAATTTTTCGTTTTCATATCTTTTAAATGCTATTGAGTTTGGTTTTCAAATTTTACAAGATTGTAGAAGCTCACCCCACCTACATATGGTAATTTTTTGAGAATTTTTCAGAACTTGTAGACGTGAATTTCACGAATTTTTCATGGTAAAGATGTTTTACACTAGATATGTTGTCATATATATATATACACATACACGGTGGCGCTATTCTACTCCTGAGCGTAGAATAGCTATTCTGCGCTCCGGTCAGAGAAGTAAATTCCACACGCTGGTCGAAACATGGTGAGTTAATGCATTGCAAACAACACTAGTAAATGTAGCCTACTAATAAATCACAAAATATTTTACTACAGAACAATTGATGAATTTACTGCCGAAGCGCATGCAAAGCACACCTGAATCTAATTCGGTAGTAAATCACAAATACATTTTAATATAGAACAACAGATTGAATTACTACCGAATCAGTTACTAGTTCATGCGTTAGTCAACCCAGCTAGTTAATGTGTATTACAGTTTGTACATGAATTTGTCTCTTCTTTGTTTTTTTATATCTTTCAGCTGATATTGATTTTGGTCTTAAAATTTTACAGTGTTGTATAATCTCTCATCCCCTATCTATGGTAATTTTTTTGAGAATTTTTGAAAACGTGTACTTATGGTTTTCACGAATAAGAATAAAATTTTGTTTGATGGATCTACAGTAAAATGTTTGAAAATTTCTCAAAAAAATTAACACACGTAGGGGAGTTGAGCTTCTACAATCGTACAAAATTTGAAGAACAAAATCAATCGGATTTGAGAGATATGAAAATAACAAAGTGCCAAACAACAGCATATACTATCTTTTACTATCAAAAAAATAACACTTTACTGTGAAAAATTCTCAAAAAAAAATTACCACACGTAGGGGAGCGGATATTCTACGATCCTTCAAAATTTCAAAACCAAACTTAATGGGATTTGAGAGATATGAAAATAACAAAATACCAAACAACAGTATATACTACCTTTACTATCAAGAAAGCTGCAATTTACTGCCTTTTACTCAATCCGTTACTAAATGCTGTACACATCAGCTATATGATGTAAAATATATTAAAATTATATGTATAAATTTTCAAAAAATCTCAAAACAATTACCATATGTAGGATACATGAGCTTCTACAACTCTACAAAATTTGAAGACCAAACTAAATCGCATTTGTCTGATATGAAATTGATAAGGCACTAAACAGTGAAAAATCACTAGTCAACCGAATTTATCTTTTTCATATCTTTTAGCTGGTATTGATTTCGATCTTCAATTTTTTCAGGGTTGTATAATCTCACCTCCCATATCTATAGTAATATTTTAGAGTTTTTGAAAATGTGTACAGTTGGTTTTCATGAATAAAACTTTAGTTTTGTTTATCGGACTCATAGTAAAATATTTGGAAAATTCTCAAAAAATTACCACACGTAAAGGAGTTGGGCTTCTACAATCCTGACAAATTTGAAGACAAAACTCAATCGAAATTGAGAGATATGAAAATAACAAAGTGCCGAACAGTAGCATATACTATCTTTTACTATCAAAAAAATAACACTTTCCTGTGAAAAAATCTCAAAGAATTACACACGTAGGGGAGGTGATATTCTACAACTGTGTAAAATTTCAAAACCAAACTCAATTTGATTTGAGAGATATGAAAATAACAAAATGCCAAACAGCAGCATATACTACTTTTTACCGTCAAGAAAGCTGCATTTTACTACCTCTTACTCAATTTGTTACTACATTTTGTACACAACAGCTATATGGTGTAAAGTCTATGAAAAAATCATATATATAAGTTTTTAAAAAATCTCAAAAAAACTACCATATGTAGGATACGTGAGCTTCTGCAACTCTACAAAATTTAAAGACCAAACTTAATCGCATTTGAAAGATATGAAATTGACAAAGAACTAGACACTGAAAAATCACTGGTCAACCAAATTTATCTTTTTCATATCTTTCAGCTGGTATTGATTTTGATCTTCAAAATTTTAAAGATTATACAATCTCACCTCTCATATCTATAGTAATTTTTTTATAATTTTTGAAAATATGTACTGTTGGTTTTCATAAATAAAAATTTAGTTCTGTTTGTCAGACCTGCAATAAATATTTGGAAAATCCTCAAAAAAATCTCCACGAGTAGGGGAGTTGAGATTCTACAATCTTGCAAAATTTGAAGACCAAACTAAATCAGATTTGAGAGATATGAAAATAACAAAGTGCCAAACAGCAGCGTATAGTATCTTTTACTATAAAAAATAATAATTTGCTGTGAAAAATTCTCAAAAACTTACCACACGTAGGGGAGATGATATTCTACAACCTTGTAAAATTTTAAAACCAAACTCAATGGAATTTAGGAGATATGAAAAAACAAAGTGCTAAATAACAGCATATACTATTTTTTATTGTCAAGAAGGCTGCATTTTACTGCCTCAAAATGCTATGTGGACAAAAGTAAATATTACTGTAATATATGATAAAATTAAATGAGAACCGTTAGTAAAATATTATGTGTCTGTTCAACAGTAAAATCCTACACATATCAATAATTTGTTTTTCGTTTGGCAGTAAACTACTTTTATCATATAAAGTCCGTAAAAAATATATGTACAAGTTTTAAGAAATTCTGAACAAAATACCATACGTAGGAGAGGTGAGATTCTACAATTGTGTAAAATTTGAAATAAAAAATCAATCTCATTTGAAAGTTATGGCTAAATCAAAGAAAGAAAGATTCATATACAAACTAAAGTAGCATTTATTAGTCATTTACTAGTTAGTTGCCACGGATCATTTCGTTGCGCAGATTTGCTCGATCGGACTGGATTAAATGGCTGAGGAGTAGAATAGGCTATTCTACACGCAGCTGTAGAATAGCATTTATATATATATATATATGTATATAAATATATATATAAACACATATATACATACATATATAAATACATGTATATACATGCATGTATACGTATATGGTAGTGCTATTCTACACCTATGCGTAGCGTTGTTTATCCTACGTGCGAGCCATAACTCTCGTTTCGCATAACTAGCTGCCAGCTTACAGCCCAAAAACATGTATGGTAGCCCAGAGAAGTAATTAATGTGTCGCATTATTTAAACTATTTACGACCAAACACATATTGTGAACGCATGTATGTAATAAAATATATACACGATAGTCCACAAGAAGTAATTAATGTGTCGCATCATCTAAACCACTGGTAAGTTGCGTCTCCTAGTTTGTACGTGAATTTTTTTTGTGTTAGCCATAACTTTTTATTGGCAGCTCCGATTCACAAACAGTTTTCACCAGTAGCTTACTGACGACGAAGAGAATAGAATAATATAAGTCTCGCCAATAAATGCTGCATGAATCAGATTTTACTACCAAATGAACATCGAATTACTTAATGCGTTGTAAAATTTTACTACCACACAGATTCCACATGCTGCTGAACCCTCTGACCACATAGATTCCGCCCGCTTGTTGTCCACACCTGCCCGCTGACCACCTGGCTGCCCGCATGCCCGCTCGCATTGCCCGCCTGTTCGCTCGCGCTGTCGCGCTTGCCGGTGTTGCCGCGGTGTCGACTGGTTTATGCGCTCCCTGAGGCCGCAGATGAGTCGTATGCCACGTCTTCTGCGGTGGGAGAGAGGGTCATCTTTGCAAATGCATTTGTGGGACTAGACTCATAAAAAAAATGAGCTACGGAGGTGGCTAGATAAGCACAGTGTTTCCCTCGAAAGAACTGAGCAGTAAAAAAATTACTTTTTCACTAGAATATGACCATTCAGTTTGGACGGGATGATGGCTGTTTGGTTGGGTGGATAGGGATGATCCAATTTTTTATTTGATTGGATAGATGAGACTGGATAGAATGAGCCAATTTTTTGTTTGGTTAGATAAATAAGGATGGATGGTCTAGTTGTAATCAAGGTTTCGAATTTTGGTTTAAATTTTTTGTACAAAATTTGTCCGACATTTGAATTGTTGGATAAAATTTGACCGAAATTTGAATTTTTGACCAAAATTTGAATTTGACTGAGTACGCTTCGGCGAAATTTGAATTGACCAAATACACCTCTTCATGCAACAAACTGGATGTGTTCGTCCGGTCTTTTTTTTAGGATGACTCTATCCAGCATCTTAACGGAATAATCTAAAAAACTAGATAACCATATCCTATCCATCTACTCATCCAAATAATTGATTTAGTCTAAATCGATAGACGATCCTATCACATCTTATCCTCCTCTACCCAACCAAACGTCAGCAGGCGCATTTTATTTGATCAACCACCTCTCACGCTGAGCTTTCTTTTTTCTGTAGAAATGGTTTATTAGATGGATTAACAAAAGACGGCAGTTTTTAATGGAGGCCGAGTATTGGTGGCCAGTTCCTGTCAGTCATCCGAATTGATTGAATAAATAAGGGCTACATTATGTCGGGCTTCTGACAGATGTGTACTTTGAAATAACTTTGGAAATAATAAAATTAACAATGGCGTAACTGACCTTGTACAGAAGCATTTGGAGAGCAATGGATAAAGCAGCGCCAGCAAGGATGAACGAAATCAAAAGCATTGTCATTCCAAACTACACCCGCCGTCTAAACAATTTGAGGCCCTGTTTGCGTCTGCGTAACTAAACCTGGACGATGCATGAATCATCCATGGGATACATCCAACCCCAGCAGACGATAAGATATTACTAGTCTCTTACGACACGGAGCCGTGATCAAATTTGGAGGCGTTAACATACTCTAGTGAACTTGCAATAGGTACAAACAACGCATAACACTAAGATCTGTCTAAGCTGTCTTCACTCTTCACCAGTTCACCGTGTAGCACACTGGAAGTCTGCCACCAATTCCACGCATGCAGATCAAATTGTCCAAGAAAAACGCGGAGCGATGGTACCGTGAGAGGGGAGAATGGTTTACCTACTTCTCTATATACTATTAATACTTAGCTACGGGTGTACCCAATTTAAGATTTTGCCCTTAAACTAACAAATTAAGTGCACCCAGTTATGATATCACGGTATCATCTTCTTTATCCATCTTTATCTTTTCCTTTCCCTCCTATCTACTCACTTTTCTTACCTTCCTTTCTCTCGTACATAAAAAATTAAAATTAGAAAATTTTAAATAGAAAGTTTTAACTCGAAAAAAATTTAAATCAAAATTTTTTAACTCGAAAAGTTTAAACTCCAAAGATTTTAAATCGAAAACTATCAAATTAGAAAGTTTGAACTCAAAATTTTTCAAATAAAAAAATTTTAGCTCAAAAAGTTTCAAATTAGAATATTTTAACTCTAAAAGTTTCAATTTAAAAAAATTTAAATCGGAAAGTTTCAACTAAACAAAATTAAATTGAAAAGTTTCATTTAAAAAAAATTAAATGGAAAGTTTAGATTCAAAAAATTTTAAATAAAAAATTATTAAATCAGAAAGTTTTAACTACGAAAACTTTTAAATTCAAAATTTTTTAGTTCGAAAAAGTTTCAAAAGTAGTTAAAAATACATTTTTACTTAGAAATTTAGAGAAAAAATTGAAAAATAAAAGTTATTTTGAGTCTGAGGGGAAGGGGATGAAGGGGCGTGCAAATGTCGTGATGATAGAGCTTTCGAGGGAGAAGAGAAGTGGAGAAGCCACTTGTTATAAGGAAATAACGTCCTCACCAAAAATTTAACAAGAGTGCCCTCAAATCAACGATTCTCATTATCTATTAACGGAACACCACATATGATATAGTTTTTTTTTAGGTATGAACTCGGTTGCGCATTTGTGCGCCAAGCATGCTTATCCTACTAATCTACTGTGTAGTTGGTCCGAATAAGAAGCAGTTTCCAGCTGCAATGTTTGCAGCATGATTGTAATTCGTATCATTAACGAAGAGAAATGCAGTTGGTCTCAAAAATAAAGAAAATGGAAGAAGCTCTGCCTCAACAGTGGGAATTAAAAGCAGAGGATGGATGCATATGATATACCTGCTGCTGGCGCGCGTGGCATGCGGCCTGGACGCGGCGCATGCTGACGAGCTCGATGATGAACAGCTTGCGCACCTCGCGCCAATAGTCGTCGTACAGCGCGAACACCACGTCCTTGAGGCCGTACGACAGCCGCGTCGGCCCCGGCGATGCGGGCCGGCTGCAGCAGTCCACGTCGTGCACCTTCATCACCTCCCGTGCAGCCTCCGGCGACGACACCACAAGCGTCGGCACCGTGCCCAGCCGCAGCAGCATCGCCGGGCCGTGCCGCCGCGATGCTGAAGTTTGGAAAGATACTTACGGAAGGGCGCATCCTGTACTGAATATATATCCTTTGTATGAACTAGTATAGTGCCTGTGCTAACGCTACGACGATAGTACACCCGCTTATCAATTAAATGAGAAGATAAGTATGAATACAACACTTAATAATAAAAGAGAAATTTAGAATTTTAAATGAATTTAGAAAGAAAAGCGGAACTAAATGGAGGTCGAATGGGCGAAAACGGGCTCCCAAAAAATTTAAATCAAGAAAGAGAAAGAAAAAAGAATTTTCTGATTTTAGATATTTTTTTTGCAGCTTCCACAGAGAGCACAGCGTGCTCTCTGGGCTTGGCCAGCGCAAGGGGGAGGGAAGGCCAAGGTGGCCGCCTGGTCGTGAGTGGGTCGGCAGACTGTGCGTGAGATCGCCGCACCCGCGCCATGGGGAGGAGTCACGGTTGTGGTGAATTTCACGGAAAGATGACGGTGATGGCTTGGTTACCTCCAAAATCCGCGATCTTTACAAGAGGGAGCACTTGGGGATTTACGCAATGCGATGGGGTGGAGGAGAGCTCACGGCTTTTATAGCCCCAAACAAGCATATTTATGGAAACCATAATTTGGGATCAAATCAGATTGAGAGGAAATTTTGACAATAGAGCACGAAATTTGGGGAATTAACACCATAGATGAAAAGAGGAGATTTGGTGCGGGATTGATGGAGCTTTGGAGCTTCTTTCTTGCTTTAATGGAGGGAGGAAGAGAAGAAGCTTCTGCTGTCTGCAAATCAAACTAGAAGAAGCTACAGGTGAGTTGCCTTCATTTTTTTTAAATATAGAAGGATTTTTGAAAAGATAGCACATTAGGTTAAAAAATTCTAGAAAAATTCTCAAAAAAACTTTCAATTATTTTGTATTTAATAAAATTATTTTTTAAAAAATTTAAATTATAAATTTGCCGAGGCACGGCGGCCTCGAGGTCGCTGACCAGCAATCTCGCCGCGTCGGCAAAGCCACCGATGGCGACCATGAAGCCATTGCAGACCTGCGTTATCCCGGTCGCGTTGCCCCATCTCCCGGTTTTCTTTTCCCAGCACGTAATGTATGGTCCTTTCCTTTTTCAGGACGTTTGTTTCCTTTTCCTTGATTCCGAGACGTTTGTTTCCTTTTCCTTGTTGATGCTAGAGGTGAGGGAAGGTCTGTTGTGGGCTACAGGGATGATTTCGGAAAAATATGGAAAATAAAATGCGCCGCCGACACCGGATCCGCAAGGAAAAAGATAAAATTAAATAAAGGTCACGGCACCGGTTCCGCGAGAAAAAATTGAAAACAATTAAGCAAAGACTCACGCACCGTTGGTTCCTTAGATAAAAATAAAAACAAAAATTCAGCGCTCTCGTGCGTGAAATTAGGCTTTATGGGGCTAGATCCGTAAAAAGTCTCGAGAAGGGTCATATTCGGAAAAAATACGATCACAATGCCGACAATAAAAATTCAAGTCTTGTTTCCTTGCATGCGGATCCTCCTGTTTATTTCCTTGTTTGATTCACCCTCCTTCCAAATATGTAGTACGTACAATTTTGGCCAAGAAAATTCAAGTCTGTTTCCTTGCATGCGGATCCTCCTTATTTATTTCCTTGTTTGATTCGCTCTACTTCCAAATATGTAGGTGGGGGAGGTCTGTTGTGGGCCACAAGGACGATTAGACACACTAAATAATGGCCATCAGATGTGGATGAGTAAAACTGAGGAAAGATCTGAGACGTTCATTTTGATGAATGCAAGTTTCTGGGGACGTTTTGCTGGGTGCACGAACATTGGGCCATCTCTAATGAGGTGCATTATTTAGGGTGGACGTAGGAAAAATTACTTAGGTGCATTATAAAGGAGTATAGATAAGGCGAGATGTGAACAGTAATTTGTAACATATTTGATAGCAAAATCTAAATTGTAGTATTATACCCCGTCAATTTACTCTACGTACTATCCAACATTACGAAGGGTGCAAATTTACCAAGGTACTGCTACTAAAACTGTGTGGGTGCGTGTAGTCTCTAGCTCAGCTCGAGCTATTCCATACACGATTAGTAAACTAGTATAGTGCCTGTGCTAACTCTATAACGGTTGTATACCCGCTTATCAATTAAATGAGAAGATAAGTATGAATACAACACTTAATAATAAAAGAGAATTTTAGAATTTTAAATGAATCTAGAAAGAAAAACGGAACTAAATGGAGGTTGAATGAGCGAAAATGGGCTCGCAAAAGATTTTAAATCAAGAAAGAGAAAGAAAAAAGAATTTTCTGATTTTAGATTATTTTTTTGCAGTTTCCACTAAGAGCACAGCGTGCTCTCTGGGCTTGGCCAGCGCAAGGGGGAGGGAAGGCCAGGGGTGGCCGGCCGGTCGCAGTGGGTTGGCACTGGTGCGGCAAGATCGCCAGCACCGGCATCTGCGGGGGAGGAGTCACGGTTGCGGTGAATTTCGCCGAGAAAGATGACGGTGATGGCTTGGGTTAACTCCAAAATCCGGTGATCTTTACAAGAGGGAGCACTTGGGGATTTACGCAATGCGATAAAGTGGAGGAGAGCTCGCCGGCTTTTATAGCCCCGAAACAAGCATATTTATGGAAACCATAATTTGGGATCAAATCAGATTGGGAGAAATTTTGGCAATAGAGTACGAAATTTGGGGAATTAACACCATAGATGGAAAGAGGAGATTTGGTGTGGGATTGATGGAGCTTTGGAGCTTATTTCTTGCTTTAATGGAGGGAGGGAAGAGAAGAAGCTTCTCTGGTCTGGGCTGTAGCTAGAAGAAGCTACAGGTGAGTTGCCTTCATTTTTTTTAAATATAGAAGGATTTTTGAAAAGATAGCACATTAGGTTAAAAAATTCTAGAAAGATTCTCAAAAAAACTTTCGATTATTTTGTACTTAATAAAATTATTTTCAAAAAAATTAAATTATAAATTTGTCGAGTCACGGCGTCATGAGGTCGCCGACCAAAGACCTCGCCGCGTCGGCAAAGCCACCGATGGCGACAGTGGAGCCATTGCAGACTGCGTTCTCCGCCACACCGCCCCATTTCCGTTTCCTTTTCCCAAAGATGTAATGTATGGTCATTTCCTTTTCGAAGACGTTTGTTTCCTTTTCCTTGTTGATGCTTTGAGGTGAGGAAGGTCTGTTGTGGGCTACTGAGGATGATTTCAAAAAATATGAAAAACTAAATCAAGGCCACCGACATTGGATCCGCAAGAAAAAAAGATAAAAATTAAATAAAGGCTCACCGGCTACCGGTTCCGTGAGAAAAAATTGAAAAAAAATTAAGCAGCACTCAGAGACCGTTGGTTCTTTAGATAAAAAATAAAAACAAAAATTCAGCGCTCTCCGTGCGTTGAAATTAGGCTCTATGGTGCTAGATCCGTAAAAAAGTCTCGAGAAGGGTCATATTCGAAAAAAAATACGATCACAATGTCAGGATAATAAAAAATTCAAGTCTTGTTTCCTTGCATGCGGATCCTCCCTGTTTATTTCCTTGTTTGATTCACCCTCCTTCCAAATATGTAGTACGTACAATTTTGGCCAGTAAAAAATTCAAGTCTAGTTTCCTTGCATGCGGATCCTCCTTATTTATTTCCTTGTTTGATTCGCTCTCCTTCCAAATATGTAGGTGGGGGAGGTCTGTTGTGGGCCACAGGGATGATTAGACACACTAAATAATGTCCATCGGATGTGCGTGAGTAAAACTGAGGAAAAATCTGAGACGTTTATTTTGATTAATGCAAGTTTCTAGGGACGTTTTGCTGGGTGCACGAACATTAGGTCATCTCTAATGAGGTGCATTATTTAGAGTGGACGTAGTAAAAATTGTTTAGGTGCATTATAAAGGGGTATAGATATACACACAGCCTGTTGAACCCTCTGCATAATAGTAAAATCTACCTATACGAATAGTAAAACCTATCTATACGAATAATAAAATCTGTCACCGAACAATAAATGACTATTTAGCGGTGAGACTTATATCATCATGTTCCTCTCGTCGTCAGTAAGCTACTAGTGACAACCTTTTGCGAATCAGAGCTGCAAATAAAAAGTTACGACTAAAACAAAGAAAAACATATTCATATATAAACTAAAAAAACATTAACCAGTTGGTTTGGTCACGTAACTTTGGCAGTCCGTTGCCCTAATTAGTGTGTTGTATGGTTTGGTTGGACCGGGCTAAAAAGCCCGAGTATATAATAGGCTATTCTATTATTATTATTATTATTATTATTATTATTATTATTATTATTGCGACGACCCTGACCCATGTTCAATTTAAAAGAGCATGTGTCACCCTGCAAGCCGGTAATAGTTGCACTGATTTGTTTTTTCTGAGACCAATAATTGCACTAATGTGATTCCCGCGAGAACAATGGCGGCAACCATCAAATATTACTATGTAAGCTAATCTTGACGAATCTGAGACTAATTAGATGGGTTAATATTCGCTCCTCATGGGTCACGTTGGAAGCCAAGTCAATGAGGATTGATTTTTTTTTCACTTGTTTGAATTGCTCATGTCTTTAGAAAAAAGTTTTGAGCTCAGACGGCTTGACGTTCTTTAGAAGTGTGAAATGACATCAACATGGAGATTTACATTGTGTGCAGTCCATTACACAGAACTAAAGAGTTGCTTTATTATTTATCTTGTAAAATTGTTCCCGGCATTAAAAAGGCTGAAAAATGTTAGGGATGTCACTGTTGCTTCTGCAATCTATTACTCATGAAGTTTATCTAACTCACTTGTATGCCTTATATTCTTGGTTTATGTAAGGTGACATTGTTATCCAGTGTGTATATTCGTTGCTTCTGCTGTTTGTCCTTCCATCTACCGCAATCGAGCTTATGTTGTTAAGATCGCCAGCTGATTACCCAGAGTACTCGCCATGTAGCCAATCATCTTTGCCTTACACTGTTGCTCCTTATACAATTGCTCTGGTTGATCAAGCAATATGCATCAAATTTTAATCATCAAGTTGCTTATGCGGCACTAGCATAAAAGCATTAATTAAAATATTGATTCGTTATCTTTTTTATTATTTCATTTTAGGGTTTATCAAAGTGGTTAATTAAATCATGAACATGGATATGCATGAATGATTCTAAGAGAACCATGTTTTCCGGTTTTTGCATATGCATTCTCGTTATAATCTTCAGATGGATGTGCATGAATGATTCTAAGAGAACCATGTTTTCCACATTTTGCATATGCATTCTCGTTATAATCTTCAGAGGATGTGCATGAATGATTCTAAGAGAACCATGTTTTCCAGATTTTGCAGTCAGATCTACAGATGGGATCATAACGAGAGAAGCACTCTGAAATATCATCTAGCAGATAACAAGAGCAAAAGGAAAACTCAAGTTTGGAACCCTACCTTTTGGCTCTTCCATTCTCTCTCTTTGCTTTTTGTTTCTCTCTTCTTCTTCCATGTTATTTCTCTGTGCTTCTGGTTCTTGCGTTCTTTCTTTCTTTTTCTGATCAAGTTCATTTATAACTTGCTGACCAAGATTTGCTTGCAGAAAAGCCTAATATATGGGCTCATTATGCTGTTCGGTAAAGGCTAAGATATGGGCTTAGAAAGCCTAATATATGGGTTGATTACGTTGTTCTGTTGTTTTGAAAGCCGACAGCGCTACTACTACTAGAACTCAAACGGGCCTAGTAGAACTCAAATGGCCTGTGCCAACAAGACGAAAATGAAAAAGCCCGAAAACGAAACAGGCTGAAGGAACAAACGGGCCAAACAGAATAACATTGCCGTTTTTTCAACCCGCTAACTCATTTCAGTGTGACAGCCAATAGTGCAAAGATTTGACAGTTTTCCACACACAAAAAAACAGTCCAAACATGTGTATACACTCCCTCCCTATAATATATGCGCGTTTGTGTGACTTGAGGTAAATACTGAATAGTAATTAGTAATTCCATGTTCACATTACTACCCTCTGACTAGGAGCAAATTTCGACTGAAAGTGATCGATGGCCAGATTATTGTACTTAGCCAGCCGAAGCCAAACTAGAGCAGCTAGAGTATAAACACCTACGTACGCGCGCTAACAATTGATGACAGCAATGCAAGTCATATCTCGCTTCTCAATCAATCGCGCGCTACGTACGCAGTTGGCA
The DNA here is from genome assembly GCA_036346275.1 of Otatea glauca. Taxonomy (NCBI): domain Eukaryota; kingdom Viridiplantae; phylum Streptophyta; class Magnoliopsida; order Poales; family Poaceae; genus Otatea; species Otatea glauca. Next base: position 133,203 of record JAYEVK010000413.1, on the reverse strand, counting down.
CGAGCACGAGCGGCGTCTTGCGGTGGAACGTCAGCCCGCCGGCCTCCTCCATGCTCACGTCCTCCGCCGTCATCCCCGCCGGGAGCGCCCACCGGAAGCAGTAGAGCAGGTTGGCCAGAGTGAACTCCACGTTTGTCGTGCCCATGGCCAGCCCTGGGCATAACCGCCGCCCCGCGCCGAACGGCACGAGCTCGAAATGCGCGCCGTTGAAGTCCACGTCCTTCACCTCGAACCTGTCCGGGTTGAAGTCATCTGGATTGTCCCAGCTGGCCGGGTCCCTCCCAATCGCCCACGCGTTCACGAAGATCCGCGTCTTCGCCGGCACGTCGTACCCGGCGATCTTGACGTCCCACACGGTCTCTCTCGGCAGGAGCAGGGTGGCCGGCGGGTGCAGCCGCAGCGTCTCCTTGACCACCATCTTGAGGTACCTGAGCTTGGGCACATCGTCCGGTTGCACCCTCTCTTTGTTGCCCACCACGGCCCTGATTTCGTCTTGCACCTTCCTTAATACCCGCGGCTTGCGGATCAGCTCCGACATCGCCCACAGCATCGTCACCGAGCTCGTGTCAATGCCACCAAGGAATGTATCCTGTCATTAAGAATTAATGCGACGTCGGCGACGTCGGTTAACTACTTTCTTCTTTTACTGTGTGAAATTAACGTACCAAGATGATGGCCTTGACGTGGTCCCTGGTGAAGTGGAGGATGCCTGCATGGTGCTGATCCTTCATGAGGCCGATGAGGACGTCGACGAGGTCGCCGCCGTTGTCGGGCTTGGCGCGCGCAGGGTCCAGGTGCTGCTCGATGACCATGTCGAAGAAGGCGTCGAGATCCTTGAAGATCCGCTCGCGGCGGGCCACGAGGCCGGTGAGGCGGTCCACGAGGCGGCCGGCGGTGTTGGGGAAGAAGTCCTCGGCGGAGAAGCTGGCCATCATGTCCATGGCCTCGTCGAGGACGTGTTGGAAGTGTTTCTTGTGCGCGAACTGCTCTGTGCCGTAGATGTTGCCGAACGCCACCGTGCCGATGATGCCGTCGGCCAGGCCGAAGATGTGCTCGTTCAGCGCCACCGGCTTCGCCCCCACGCGGCTCAGGTTCCCGATCAGTTTGTCCACCTGATCATGAATAATACGATGTCAAGTAAACATCATATCCTTTTTTGAGCGAGACAAGTAATTAGACATCATCATATATCCATGCAATTGATTTGCAGATGTTGACTAGTGAATAGCAATTGCATCTTGCAAACATCACATTCCCTTAATTAAGACGTACAAGTAACTAAACATCGTATATTCATGTAATCGGTTAGCAGATCGATGTTGACTGGAGATCGCAAGTGCGTCTTCTGTCTAGATGGCTAGATGACCTTTCTAAGTGTTTTTACAAAATGAAATTGACCATTTCAAGGAACTACTAACAGCTAGAGGTAACAACCGTGAAGTCACCTCGAATACTACTTCAACTATCTATTCATAGAACGGAGCGAACTACACATAATCGCGGCGTACGTACCTGCTCCTGGCGTGCGTACCAAGCGGCCTTGACGCGGCGCATGCTGAGGAGCTCGACGATGAAGAGCTTGCGCATCTCGCGCCAGTAGTCTCCGTAGGGCGCGAACGCCACGTTCTTGAGGTCGTAGGACAGCCGCTTCGGCCCCGGCGACGCGGGCCGGCTGCAGCAGTCCGCGTCGTGCTCCTTCATGACCTCCCGCGCCGCCTCCGCCGACGACACCACCACCGTCGGCGCCGAGCCGAGCCGCAGCTGCATGACCGGGCCGTGCCGCCGCGCCAGCTCCCACAGGCTCCGGTGCGGCAGCGGGCCCAGCTGGTGCAGGTTGCCCAGGACCGGAAGCCTCGGAGGGCCGGGAGGCAGCTTGAGCCCTGCTTTCTTGGCCGAGCTGCCCCTGCTGCATCTTGTTATCAGCAGGAGGGAGACGACGGGAAGGAGGACCAGGAGTAGGGCGGTGAGGATTTGCCATTGTTGGGGCAGGGGGAGGAGCTGCGCCTGCGAGGGGAGTGGGATGGCCATTTTCTCGGGAGGACTAGGACTAGCTAGCTCCTGGTTGGTGACGAGACGACTCTGGAGTCCAGGAGGGATATAGGAATAGGAGGTGGTGCGGTGGATTTCTTTTGTTGGTGATGACGGACGAATTTAGTACTACTTTCTTTCGTTCTCATCCAACTTGTCGCATGGACACGCTAACCCGACGACACGTACCGGCAGGAGAGGGGTTAGGGTTCCTCACGTCACGCGGCACGGCATCCCACCACCTGACACTCGTGTCCCCTCCCGGCCGCTGGCCCCTTGCCCCTCGGACAACCCGTTCGAAAAATTCCAAGGCGATTTAAAAAATTCAAGCCGATTGGAAGAAATCAACTCAAAAAATTCCAAGCCGATTCGAAAAATTCAAGTCGGTTTCAAGAAATTTCAGTTCGATTACAAAAATTCAAATTGGGGTTAGGCCAAAAACTTCACCTGCGAGGCGACCTCGCGAGCTCCGCCACGGTGACCGAACGTGGAGCGGCAGTGCGCCAGTGCGGTCACGACTACAAGCACGCGCGTCGGCAACATGACGGCGGCTGCAGTCCCTGTCGCAGTCGATCGAAACCGGCATTACTAGTAGTATTTACGTTGCATGGCAGTTTGGTCAAAGGACAAAAAAAAGTTGGGGCCAGCTAGCTTCAGTCTCTCTCTCTCTCCACTCTTCAGGAAGGGTCTCTAGGTTCATTTTTGAAAAAAATTATGATAAGATCCTTTTAAAAAAAGAATATATATATTACGTTTAGGTCTTTTATGCGTTTTTAGGTATTGCGCTCGTGTCCTTTTTCGAAAAATTAAAATTACGTTTAAGTCCTTTTTGGGAAAAAAAAATATGTTCAGATCCTTTTTTTTAAAAAGATGTACATTTCATTTAGATCCTTTTTGCATTTTTCTAGCATTACGTTTAAGCCCTTTTTCGGAAAACAAAATTCTGCTTAGGTCTTTTTTCAAAAAAAAGTTTATGTCATTTTTCTTCGTTTTCCGTTTTTCATGAGTCGGACCTTCCGTTTCAGCGAAATCGTAGATTGTATCCTTTCAACCGTTTCGCGTGTTTCTTCGATTTGCTCGTGTAGGGAGCGGCAGTTGCAGGTTTTCTCGATTTGCTCGCATGGGGAGCGGCGCCTGCGGCGTGGCACGCCACGTATGATTATCTAGTACTACCTTTCCTAAAGCTGGCAGAGTTCCCGGCCTGAGACGCTAGCCACATCATGTATTTTTCAAAAAGGCCCTTTTGTTTTCTGCAATTATGTTCGACTCCCAGCTGTCCAGAGCCGTCCGTTCATCGCGTCGACACGGATCCAGCCGTTCGTGCTCCCCTTTGCGCACGGCCCACACTGCGCTCGTCGGCTCGCGCCTTCCCTCGCGCGCCGCGTGCCCCTCGCGAGAAGCTTCCTCCCCTCGGCGCGGCCTTGCTTCCTCCCTCCGCGCGCCGCATGAGGCTTCCTCCATCGGTTTCCGTGGAGCCTTTGAGGAGCGACGCTCCCCGTACTCGCATCCTGTCCCCGGATGTCTCCTCGCCTCCTCCGCTCTAGCGCAAGCGACGTTCCTCTCCACCCCTTCCCGTCTCTGGCATGCCCCGGCCCTCTCCTGTCGCTTATGAGGACTGTTGATGCCCAGACATGCCTGTACCGCTGCTTCTTCTCCCGCCAATGTCGGCAGCCGCCACGGTTATATTACGCTAGCAATCCTGTAAAAACTCAGGACTAATAGTTTCTAAAAACGACCGCTGCTACTGATAAATGATTAGTAGGAAAATATAGTTGCATACTTTAGGATTAATTTAGCAGCAGACGCTAATCAAATAAGTGATAGCGCTAGACCTATCTTGGTAATAAAACAGTGTGTTCTTATACGTACTAATAGAACAGAATGTTCTTATGCAAGAGGATCTTCCGGTATTCAGCTTCTTCAGAAGCCACTTTTTTTTACTTTGCTCTTCAGCTAAGTTATTTCCTCTCTGTTCAAGGTGTTACTGTTGGCTTAGAGCCTATAACAGTCAGCTATATTTGTCTAGAGATCTCTTTTACCTCTACATACATGTGTAAACATATTTATGCTAATAAAAAAGATGCACTGAAATATGCAACTATTTTAAATTGAGCTATTTTCCCCACCGTACGATTACCTTCTACTAATGAGCCTCGCGTCTGAAAATATTACTCGCCGATTTATCATAACACGACTTAAGCAAGATTAACCTGCTCTATGTATCCTGGATCTCTTTTATTGCTACACCTATGTGTGTGTAACGATAGGAGATGACTGTCACACAATATGCTTCTATACTTTTTATGTATTGCCCTCTGAGACAGATTTCACAGCAAACCTGCAGCAGCTGCTGCTGCTGGTAGATTCGAAAAAGAAATCATTCCAGTTCATACAGAAAAAGATTGCAGTTTAATTTTCTCTTATATCAAAATAGACATGTTACTTCTGAAGCGTTTTGTCTACCCAAAGTTTCGGTTTTATTAGTATATGTGCTTCGCCGATACTTGCATTATTTTGTAAAGGTCACCAATTCAAGATATCATACATGGAAGGGGATGATAGTCTCGCCAGATGACGAAATCATACCGCTCGCTAAGCTCACAGCTTTGTGAGACTTAAACCAGGGTTTCTTAGAAACAATTATATCACTGCTGGTAAATAATTAATAGATAGATACAACTGAATGAAGTTATCTATTAGTTGTGTTAACCCTTTAAGCTTACTGTTATTTTGCTTTAATAGGAAATGATGACTAACCGAACGATGACAATAGAGCTGTCTTGTTAATAAGACAGGATGTTCTTGTGCAAAAGAATGCTGCCGTGCTTGGTGCTACTCAAAACCACTAACATTCCCTACTTTCGCCTCTGTATTGTATTCTGCAGAACTGTCGCCTACCCCTGTGCTGATGAATACACATGCCAGCTCTATCTAGCAAACTATTTTGTTGTGCTATTTGCTGCTTCTCCAATACCTAATCCATTTTCTGTTAATGCTTGCTCTACCTGTTTCCTATTTGTGCAGAAGCACACGCCACTGTATAGCAACTGTTATAGCCTATTACTATCACAGCTTCCCTACGAGTATACTTCCTGCCTATTGCTACCTCAGCTTCCATACGAGTATACATCCCGATATAGCACTAAGGGCATGCCTGCGCAAAACCGCCCTTGAATCATCCTAGCATCGCATTCCATACTATTCCTATTTCACGCTCATCTATGTCACACCTATATCGTTTACGCAACCGCATGCGTCACCGTACTCACAAAAAATAAAACGTAACACTTCTAATTAAGTGCTACGAATTTGCCTTCCTAAGCCGACTATTCCCCCCCCCCCCTTTATGCCATTGCATCTTTACACATAAACAAGCTAATAATCGTAACCTAGACATTGCAAATTCGGATCCGTGTTAACCAAATATTTTTTAGAGCGTATGGAAAAAACAACGAACGCGGCGTGGCACGCCACGAAGACATTTCTAGTTTGTGTTAACAATCACCTGCTGGTGAGTTCGGATGAAGTATCCTCGGATATTGGTCCTTCCGGGTCATGGCAACCACATACCATGCTTTTATACCGATCTTTCTAATGTTGAGAAGGAGACTTAGATTTGTAATTTCGCTTGACTAAAAGCAAAATTTGCAAAAACAAGCTATGCCAAGAGAAAAAAATTACAAAATCTCCAATTTTGAACGGAAATTTATGTTAAGAACCATTGACAAGTAAGCCCGGATGACATGTACTGGGATATTGGTCCCTTCTTAACCGTGGCAAGCATTTATAACGCTCTTATATTGCAGCAGCTGGATTTACCGCACTCCTATACAGTGGTAGATAAACCTATCATGCTCCCATACTAAAGTAGGTGAAACTGTTGTGGACTTAGACCATAACAGATGGACCTGTCGTGTTCCTATACCACGGTATGTGGATTTGCTATGGTGCATGTACGCGTCATATTTCGATCCTTCTGTGGTCAAGAAAGAAATTAATATTAATAATTTTCCAAATTTTTAAAAAATTACACCAACAGATAAAAAAAAACAAAAACTCCGATTTTGAAATGGAATTTATGTTAACAATCACAGAGATTCCGGACGAAATGTCCCGGACTCCCAGGATATTGAAATTTATCGGTAACTTTAGAAGAAGTTTGCACAAAAGCACAATACACGTGTAGCAGTGATACCGATGTTTGTGGCACCACCGGTTTAGGTCCTGTTTGTTTCGGCTTTTTCACTAGATTAAAAGCAAAAAATTTAAAGCTGAAACAAACGACTGGTTTTTAAGTCGGGTTTAAAAAAGTCAAAAGCCTCTATATAACTATAAGGCAAAAGCCAGGTGAGAGGTGTTTTTTTGGGCTTTTTTTGGGATGAAATAACCTTTTGACACTGGAAGTCTCCAAAATTACCCACCAAATGCCATCATACATAAACTCAAGAATCCTTCTCCCATCTCCTCGTCTTTTCTCGCTCCAATGTGAGACATGCCTTCTCCCTTCACCGCTCCGGTCTCTGTCGTACCCGACCTCCTCCCTCCTCCGTTGTCCCCAGCCTTCTTCCTCCTCCACCGACCCGGATCCGACGCGACGTGGGTTGAGGTGGCCGAACCCGAGCTTGGAGTAGTGGGAAGCTACAAGGTCCAGGTGTGGCGCAGGTGGAGCTGGACTGATCCAACTGTAGCACGGCGGGAGGTGGTTGGATCCGGCGTGGCGTGGGTGGAGGCGAGCGGACCCGAGGGTGGAACGGCGGGTGGAGGCGGCCGGATCTGGCGCGGCAAGAGGCGACCGGATCTGCCTCACCGAGTCCCTCAGTATATGTTTTTATTTAGTTTGACGAGAGTTCAGAATTGTTATGCTATTTTCAGTCTGGGAAGAGTTCAAAATTACCACGTAGTAAGAGTTTCAAGTTGATAAATAATTATGCTCAGAATGAAGTTTGATCTCAAGATTAATCTATGTTTTTCAATACGACATTCGGTGAAAAAAGTATGAAACATTTGTATTAGATAAATCAGTACATAGGAGAATTCCTTACAACTTTAAAGGGTATTTCAAACTTTATAGCAATAAGCTACACCATCCAATCCATCAAAAAACCAAGATGCCAAACAGTATATTTTAACTTAAAAACAGACGACTTAAAAATTCGTTAAGCCAAAAAGCTAACTTTAAATTAAAAGCCAATAAATCTAAGCTGAAATAAGGCCTGATTGGCTTTCTTTGTCTAGCCTCTCGAGCTCTTGTGGACACGTCGCAGATGGGTCAACGAAGGTGACGCGGCGTCGCGGAATTCTGCTGCTCCTGAGCCAACCAAGGCCGTGGATTTCCTCGCTTCAAAAAGATTTGGTCAGTGCTGTTGAACCATGCGTTCAAAGGCTAAAAGCTGCGAGAGATTCGATGGTTTGTCTGATTTTAATAGGTATAATTGATGATTTATTTAATATATGTTACTGATATGGAAATCATATGTCTGTGAAACATAAAGAGCAAATATCAGTTGCACAAGTAAAACAAAGCAGATCATCGATTTTTTCAAAAGCTAGCACCTGTTGGTAGTCAACGCCGGCTCGCCGAGGATTACCAAGTAAACAAAAATGGCAAGTAGGAGATAGAGACCACGTACAGTACATCCGATAGCCGCCGCGGTCGACGAAAACATTTTAGATAGCGACAGCCCTACATTCCATATAGGCGCGGTAGTGGTGTTTTATGCTGTGCTTGCTTCGGCAGGAGACGCGGGTAAGTACAATAGCAAAACTAACTATCGGTTAATAGTAGGTTAAAAACCAGTTTGTACAATAACTGTCTCTAAATATTGTCTTTAGATGTTGTGTAATAATTATCTTTTCTCTTTTATACATAAATGATCTACCTATACTCCCGTGCAAAACTGGCTACTAAATAAGAGCTAGCTCTATTCTCTTTCCTCTTTTCTCACTCCTCCACATAGACCAAAGCTGATGTGTACATGTTAAGAACCAGCTGACATGATCTTATTGTACATGTCCTAAGCGTCCGTCGGCGCCACCACGCCATCTCGCGTTCACGGCACGGACTCTTAGCCAGTAAGGGACAATCGGGGATCGTTGCTTTCCCGCGTGCATATGTGTTTGTTTGGGCCCCTTCGGTGCTGATGTAAAATCGCGAAACTATGTTACAAGGTTTGGATCACTGTCTCATAGTACAGTTCATCGTGATTTATTTTGATGAACAAGATCCAAATCGGATTGGCCCAATAGGATCGAAGGAACTTATTATATGGATGGAGATTGATTTTTATGACATTACCTTATCACTGCTGTGACATTCACATCCCATATATTTAGAAAAAAGAAATAAAAATTATATGAAATTACAGGATGACAAATTTAACTTACTAAAACTTATCAAAATTTGACATTTTGGCCACCAAAGTTATCAAAACTTACCAATATTTTGGCCAAAGATCGGCAAGAAAATGAACCAGAGAGACAAAGAAGAAGGGGATCTTACCAAAATTTGTTAGCAAACCAAATACTTGACAAATTTTCTCAATGCTACTAAAATTTGGTAAGCAAACATTGTAACTATTGGAAGCAAACCAAGTAGCCCCAATATACCATCGTCCATATATTGCTGCAAACATTTCCATAAATTTCCAAGACAAATAAGTCCACTTTACAACTTTGAACTCCGATCTTGATTCGATTTTCAATCCTGAACTATGAAACCGTCCACTTTACAACCTTAACCACTCAAAACCGTCTAATTTACCCCCTCAACCCAAATCAGGATGGCTTTCTCTAACGTGGCGCTAACATGGCATGTTTTTAGTTGGTGATGTGGCCACAATAGTCAACATTCAACTCAAATCGACCTACCTATCAGTGACACAAAGAAAGAAACACAGAGAGATCGAGAGAAAGTAGAGAGCAAAACAGAGAAGTGGCAACACTACTATGGACAGCGATGGCGGTGGTGAGCGGCGGCGCGGGAGATGCGGCCAATGGGCAAAACGGGTCATCACGGTCTTGGGGAAGTGATGGGAGGCTGTGGCGTGGGCGAGGGAGCACGGTGGCAATGCTGGCGGTGCCGGGGTGGCGGTCATGGCACGCACGGACTGTAGCGACGATGCTTCGTCGATGCGCTTTGGGAAGGGATGACAACGCGAAAAATCCCCGTGGGGAGCACCCTCCTATCCTTGATCCCCGATAAGCAAAACTTCCTCGTCCCCGTCCCCGACCCCATACATGGAGCTTAATTCTCCCCCGTCCCCGATCCTCGACGGGGACTAATCCCCAAAAATACTATCTAAAAGATCACATGCTACATGAATAAATCACTAAAGTAATGGTGCATGTGTGATTGAAGTGTGAGTGAATCACTAGAGTAATTCATATTTACCATGTTTATTAATAATGACCTCACATATATTCTTTTCCATTTGAGAATAATCATTTGCTCCCACCTAGTAATTAGGAAAACCGATTCGTTGCCAGATTGTGCAATAACTCTCTCTAAAGAAAAGTTTGTCTTTAAATGTTGTGTAATAATTATCTTTTTCTCTTTTATATAAATAATTTATCTATAGTTTTGTGCAAAACTAACTACTCCTAAATAAGAGCCAGCTCTCTTCTCTCTCCTCTTTTCTCACTCTTTCATATAGACCAAAGCTGATGTGTACAGGCTAAGAGCCAACTGAGGTGACTTTGTTGTACATGCTCTAATGCTACTTTAGGTATGACTATTTTAAAGTTAATCTCAAACTGATCAATTTAAGAACACGTTCCTAGGATGTCATGTGGCATCTTCTTGATCCACCTCCCATTCCATTTTCCCAACGCACTTCTCCCACCCCCTTCTTCCCTCTCTAACACAAAACATTTAAATTACAATATTTAAACTTTGAAAATTTTAAAAAGGAAGTTCCAACTTGAAAAAAAATCAACTCAAAATTTAAAACTAAAAAAAATTCAAATCAGAAAGTTTCAACTCGAAAAATTTCAAATTAAAAGTTTCAACTCAGAAAACTTTCGATTCAAAAGCTTTCAGTTCGAAAAGTTTTGATTAAAAAATGTTTGGTTCAAAAGTTTTGATTTAAATTTTAAGTCAAATTTTCAACCAAAAAAATCAAATTGAAAAGTTTCAGCTAGAAAAAAAATTCGAGTTAGAAAGTTTCAACTTGAAAAAAAATTAAATCGAAAAGTTTCAGCTCCGAAAACATTCAATTCAAAAACTTTCGGATTGAAAAGTTTATATTCAACAAACTTTCGGATCGAAAAGTTCGCTTAAAGAACTATCCAAAGTGGTTAAAAATAATTGTTTTCGAAAATTTGAGGCGGAAATTTGAAATACAAAAACTATTTTGAGTTTGAAGTGAAGGGAATGAAAGAGGAAAGAAAGATGAAGATGATGATGTCACTTGTCATAAGAATAGTGTCTTTGAGAGAGAAGAAAAGTCGAGGAAGGAAGGAAGTCATGGCACTTGTCATAAGAATAGAGCATTTGAGTGAGAAGTACTGCCACTTGTCACAAGAAGAATGTGCTTTCGCCAAATATTTGGTGAGTGTGACATTAAATTAGCACTATTTTGAGTTTGAGGTGAAGGTAATGAAGGAGGAGGTCATGACACTTGTTACAAGGAGATAACCTTTGAGGGACAGTGTTGTTACTTGTCACAAAAAGAATATGTCCTCCCTAAATATTTGGTGAGGGTGGCATTAAATTAGACATTAAATTAGCAATTCCTATGCATTTCACCTCCAAGCTAAGGTTCATCTTGGCTAATTTCACACATCCATACATGACTGAACTAGACACAGTACTATGGCTATGTTTGAGGGAGTTGTAACTTTTTTTAAAAAAGCTGCTTTTTAGCGTTCTGGGCTGAAAAGCAGTTGCTGCTTTTTATAAGAGACAATTTAACAAATAGCTAATTTCTCTCTATAATAAACTGTAAAAGTAGGTCAGCCTAGCTTTTAACTTTTGCTAGTTATATATGGCTTTTAACTTATGCAAAAAATCGCTTAAAAGCTAAGCTGTTTAGAGAAGAGAAGAAGGTTTACTAGATTTTTAAAAGCTGAAACTGATTTAAAACGTGTAAACAGGGCTTATATACTGGGCCACTGTTCGCACAAAAGCTATGACTCGCCTAGTGCGTGTGTTGCTGGATAACTCTTAACAATTTATGAAGTGCACACGCATGTACATCCATATGTGGCCTACGGCTGGCAATATGATGTGACTATCATCCATGGATTCAATCTCTTTCAAATTTTGTTTCTAAATACATATTTTTTCTTTACATATCCCTATCTTTCATTATTCTTAATATTATTTATTACTGTAGAGTAGAATATCATACATCATCGAAGAGCAATAAGTGAGCTAACGAAGGAGGATGATTTAGTCATTTATACACGTGTCTTGGTTGAAATGCAAAATTTTAAAACATCATCTATTCATAAATGGAGGGAGTATGACTAGAATTGTTGACTCATCAAAATATTTAAGATCCTCACAAAGATCATAGACTGGTCAAACACCTAAGAATCTCACCTTGGATTATTTATGCGGTGATCCTCTTAGGCTGTGACGACCACTTTATGCTACGACCACTTCTTAGGTCATGACTACTCTAAATTCTAAGATCTCTCTTAGATCATTGGTCATGGACTTCTCACATGATGAGTGGTACTATACGACAAAAATCCTTGAACTCTTCCTAAAACATTGCAGAAGACAAAGCAAGAAATTCTCCATGTACAAAGCCATGTGGGGAATTCTTAAGCCGACGTGGAGACAATTATCAAGACATTATACGAGATATTAAGGTATGACAGTTCACGGTGGAACACGATAGTTAAAAGAAAATGAAGAGGTGTCCGTTAGATATATAGCAACTCCCGTCACTTGACAGTTATAAATTATCATGGCCTGCGGGCCATTTAGAAATAGAAAAGAGAAGATCACATTTGATTTAGATTCCAATCTCCCTCTATAAATTTCATTCCATTGTAGCAAAGTTAAGAAATAAAGAGTATCTCTACTTATATTTTATTTCGTGTCCGATTTGCGAATGAAAGTTCCAATTGTTGACAGAGTACTAACTAGCTTCGGTGTATTTACGCAAGTAAAATTTACTACTCTTATGTTAATTGCATCGAATCGTCGATATAGTTTGTAGTTTTCTCTTATTTTGGCCATCGGTCTCTATTAAGTCAGAATCCTCATATATGTACACACATGTGATCACTGATCAACCGGACAACCATAGAGACTGTGCATGCATGGATTATTCAGAAATTGATATATATTATGGATTTTTTTTCAAAAATCAATGGAATTTCGGATCTCTACTCACCTCTTGTCTTTGTCTCTAACTAGGCTCCTCCTTAGCAAGTTAGGCCCTGGGTTCACTGGATTAGGACTCGGATTCACTAGGGGCCACCTATAGAGGGAGAGGGATAGTGGCGCTGCCAGCCACGGGTTGGAGAAGGGCGGTGGTGGATCTTGGTGCAGACGACAAGAATCGACTAGCAATTAGGAGGCGAGGGAGATGGGTGATGCCGGCGGAGGAAGAGGTGACAATAGCTATAGAGGTGGTGGGAATCGGTGGGCCTCGCCGGTAAGGCGGTGGGAGGTGGCGGCAACAGCTTGAGGGTGTTGGAGATAACTCAATATCTCTAACTGCCATATCTATTGGTTCTATCCATAGTTTGTTAGGAGTTAAATCTTCTACAACTAGGACTCTTTGGCTATATAAGACAACCCCCTTTACTTGTAATCTTGAAGTATCGTAGTAGATTGTTTCTCTTGGTTTTTTCCTGTAAGGGTTTTTCCACGTTAAATCTTTTTCTCCAATTTTCATCTGTCGTGCTATCCCTAACAAGTGGTATCAGAGCCTGATCGATCTACTGTCGCGTCGTCGCCGTCCTCGACGCACCTCCGCCGCCCATCTACCAGCGGCGCCCCTCAGCCATCCGCCACCGCACCAGGCGCCCGCCTCCGGCCAGTTCCTCAGAGCAAGCCGCACGCACCTGGTTCCGATCTACTCCGGTCGTGCTGCCTGCGTCGTTGTCTTCTATGCGCTCCACTGCTCCTCGGCGTCCGCTCCTCCGAGCCGTCTTGCGCGACCATTAGCCCGTCGTGCTCGCTTAGTTCCCGGCGCCGACGCCCCCGGACCTTTGGCGCCGCCGTCTTGATCGCGCCGCCGCGCTTGTTTTCACATCGTCTTCCGCACCAGCCCCCGTCGCGCTCGGTCGCCCCAGTCGATCGCACTTGGCCGGATATGCGTCGTCCCCTTTCGGCTCTGTCAAGGCACAGCTGTGCCTCCCGCCGCACGCCGCGTCCGTGCGGTCATCTTTGGCCTCCAGCTGTCACGGCTTCCTGCGCCGACGCCCCGGCACTCGAGCTCCTCGCTCCGCCGATCCGGGCGCTCTCCTCACGCGGCCATCAGGTCGCGTTGGCCCGTCGCGCGCCGCGCCGCGCGCGCGCGCGCGACGGCCACCCAGCGTCATCCAAGCCGATCTACTCCGCGCGTGCCACCGTCAGCCGCTCCGGCCCGTGACGTCCGGCCAACGCCGTCACTGCCCGAGCGTGCGGCTTCTCCCTCTGGTCGCCTCTTCGCGCTAGTCTTCATCTGGCTGGCCCTTCTTCCTGTGGCCTCGTTGCCGCCGTGCTGCCGGCACGCCCGAGTCGCCTACTCAGCGCACAGGCGTTCTTGCCGATTGCCAGTGAAGTTGCTCTTGTAGTCTCGCGTGGACTCACGTGAAGAACAAGCTTGTGAACTAGAAGCGACTAGAAGTCTTGCGTGAAGAAGCACGTGAAGGAGCCAGAGCCATCAGATCGGATTTCAATTCCTTAAATGCTTCAGCTCCAGAGCAGCTTTGGCTTCATATTCAGCTCCGGGTTTTTTTTCATTGGGTCAACTCGTCTCCAGCTTCTGATTTTAAGCAGATTTTGCAAGGCGCACATGGAGCAAGCTGCAGGAAATTTTTAAGGAGACTATTCTAGAGCTTTCTAGCTCTTAGGCTATATTATTGACGATACTTTGTGCACAATTCATATCTATTATTATATACTCATTATTGGCAAGATATCATGTGCACATTTAGACTTTCATGTCTATTATTGGTGGAATTTCATGTGGATTTCATTCATTGCAATTAATGCTTTTATGCATATTTGTCGGGGTTTCGAGTCACTGGCAAGTAAATTTGTAAGTCTAAGAAGCCGCGCGCTCCCTCTCCTTGAATGGTTAGACCTAAAGGCCCAGGATGTATACTGGTTCGGGCTGAATGTCCCTACTCCAGTTCGTGTGGTGTTTATCGTATTGCTTTAGGTGCAGACGACTGCACAGTGTTTATAAACGGGAGCTGAGAGCTCGAACACGAGAGCCTGCGCTGTCTATTCGTGAAGGCCAAAAGAAAGGAGCCTGAGAGACCGTCCAAGAGAGCCTGAGAGAGACCGTCCAAGAGAGCGTGAGAGAGTCCGTCCTAGAAGACCCTGCCTCCCTTTATATAGTCGGAGGGGGCAGGCTACATGGAAAGTTGAGAGAGGAAAGGGTGAAGATCTCTACGCTAGCTCTGACCCTTGGTCTCGGTTGTTGGTCGACCCCCTCTTCTGCCTATACCGGATTGGTGGGCTCATCGAGTAGATCAGTCTGCTGCTTTATTGGGAAACAGCGCACCTACCTTCTGCGGTCCTGACGGGCACTGACGTCATATTGCGTCTTTGGTGCTGCCTCGGGAGGGAGCGTATCTCCGTACTATATGTGACCGGACGATGAGACTGGAGTCTTGACTTTAGCAGCCTTCGTGCTGTCTTGGGAAGGAGCCACTTGCCCTCGCATGGTCACTTCGAGTGGTTGTGTCCGTAGACCACGTGGCCGATGGCCGGCGAAGGCCTGACACCTGGACCTTGGCGGTGATCGCCTCAGCTTTGTCGGAGTCGGTGGGGAGTCCGACCTATGGCGGGGGTCAGACGCCCCGTTAGGTCGGGGACGACCTTGGAGCAGCTCGTTAGGTCGGGGTCGAATGTCTTTTGTAGACCGGCGAGGCCTTTGGTCGGAGCCGGGCATGGGATGACCCGTTCGTTACTCCGGGCCGCTGGGGTACCCATTGTATGAGTACTCGTCAATATTCTTGGTGGATTTTCATTGTAAGTCAGGCGGAATTTATCATTAGGCAGATTTTCTTCGATGTTTCATCGTCGATCTATCATTGGCAAATTCTTGGACAATTTCTTCGACGTTTCATCGTCGGTTTGACGTTTCATCGTCAACTTTGGAGAATTAAAAAAAATGTCAGTTGAAGAGACAACTGCATTTGGTGTTTCATCACCGTTTATTGGAATTTGATGTTCTATCACTATTATCTTAGTGTTTATTCACCGTTTGGATACGTTGCATTATGAAGGTTTTGGCAACATTCATTTGGAATCTGACGACACCTTGATGGTAGCATTATACTCTTTGGAGTTTTTCTAGTGAAGGTTTTGCTCTAATGTCAATTTCAAATGAAGTATTGAAGTGCAAGAAGGAATTTGTTTCTACGTGGATACTACAACGTTCTTTTTGTTGTCTTTGCTCGATATAAGGGGTCTACTGCAATTTATACTCCATCGATGGCACGAGATGTTTTTCTTCATATTGACATTTTTTGAGCAGTTTCAACCATGTTATGGATTTTCAGTAGGCAGTTTGCTGAATTTTATGTTCCAGATGGAGCATTCCAAAAGTCCATGTTATGTGTTCTTCACTATCTACCTAGCACCTCAGGTGATGTCTTGGCTTATGCCATTTGATGATTGAGTGTTTGTTTCAGAAGGTCAGTTGCACAGTTTCAGACTTTACTGGGGTTATAAATCATTGAAGACCCAGATTCTTCGTCTGCTTTGTTATAACTGTGTTGGATTGACTGTTCCAGTCTTTGTCTTGACCTACTGGTGGTTTGCTCAATCTCGCTTCTCAAGAAGCATTTGGATAAGACTGTTCTAGTCTTTCATACTCTTTGTGGTTTTTGCACTACAAGTGTTTAGCTTGACTGTTCCAGTCTTCCTCGTTCAGTAGTCGTTTCGACTTTTAACGCACTTGTATTCTTCGTGCTTAATTGCCTTCAGGGTTTTCCAGAAACAACATTGTTATAGATTTTGAGTTAAGGAGAGGTTTGTTAGAGATAACTCAATATCTCTAACTGCCATATCTATTGGTTCTATCCATAGTTTGTTAGGAGTCAAGTCTTCTACAACTAGGACTCTTTAGCTATATAAGCCAACCCCCTTTACTTGTAATCTTGAAGCATTGTAGTAGATTATTTCCCGTGGTTTTTTCCCGTAAAGGTTTTTCCACGTTAAATCTTTGTCTCCAATTTTCATATACCGTGCTATCCCTAACATGGGGCATATAGGGTTTAGGTTTTGCTGATCGGGGATAGAAGGAATTTATATGATTTGAGGGTGGATCTAGGTGTTGGATCTCTATTTGGTGGGTAAATGTTTATTGGTTTAAAAAAAGAAAATCATTCAAATGATGATATCACAATCCCATATCTATACCCCTTTATAATGCACGTAAGCAATTTTTGCTACGTCCACCCTAAACAATGCACCTCACTAGAGATGGCCTAACGTTCGTGCACCCAACAAAATATCCCCCGAAACTTGCATTCATCAAAATGAACATCTCGGATCTTTCCTCAGCTTTACTCACCCACATCCGATGGCCATTATTTAGTGTGTCTAATCTTCCTCGAAATAAGGTGATTCAGTCTTTAATTAACTCCATAATTAATTCATATCGTAAAAATGAGAAGTAATTCATACGGCTGAATTGGTTTCCTTCTGCTGGATGGAAACAATTGGTTTCCTTCCCCCACCCTTCCATCGATTCAATCTCCACGCGTGGCACCAGAGGTCTCAAGCGCCGCCCCCCCTCACGAACGGCCGGACAGACAGTCCCCCTCCCACTCCGGTCTGCAGCCCCCCCACGCGGCGTCCAGGGTTTAGCGCACTCCCGCATGCCCTAGGCACCGCCGGTGGGGGTGGTGGTAGTGTGATGCTCGTGTCCCGCATCCCGCTCAAGCCAGATCGCCGCCGTCCCGACGAGGGGGAGCCCCACCGCCGAGAGCATGCCGCCGCCAAGCGCCGCCATGGCGCGTCGTCCGTCGCGGTTCGAGGGACTCGGTGGCGCCGCCGCTCGCGAAGGGGGTTGCGGGGCCGGGCAACGGGGTGGAGGTGGGCGGGACGGGAGGTGTACGATGTGGAGGTGCGCTGTCGCGCCAAAGGCTCACCTTTGGGGCCGTGGAGACCGTGGTGTGGACCGGCGAGGATCCGCGGGCTCGAGACGGAGGAGGAGCCAGACGGCGTCTTGGAATATTAGCAGAACAGCAACTCTAGTGCTTTCGGTGGCAGTGTGGTTACTTCCGTGAGCAATGCCGACGGAATGGTGGGTGGAGGAGGCCTATGGTGGTGGAGTGCAAGTCAAGAGGGAGGGCGGCGAGAGGATGGAGGATTTCACCGGGCCGGAGGGTTTCGTGCTCGGAGACGCGTCGTGTGGCGAGGTCGGGAAGAAGTGCCGGCGTGGCTCGCCTAGTGATTGACCCGCTGCATGCACCGAGGTCGTGCTCAACTCCCCGTGCATTCGGTTCCCTCTGCGTCATGTTCTTCTGCACTCTGCTTTGGCGGCCATGGCGAGGTAATTAATCGAATTTCTGGTTAGGCGTTGCGGGGTGTTTTTGTTGTCTGATGGTTCATGAAACGACTTAAACATGAAAATTTAGAACTCCCATAAATCGCTTTTTTTCACACTTGCACGAGATGCAATCAAGCGTGGTAATATACGCGAACATTGCCACATTTCTTTGCGGGACTATGGATGGCTTAAGCAAGGGATGATCTTTCCTTTGTTGACTACTTAGACAGTAAACTTCATCATGTGAGGTGAACAGCTTTCCTTACTTGGGCGTGTCTCAAGTTTCTCTCTCTCTGTCGGGTTTCAGGACACCTCAGATAAGCTCAAGCCAAGCAAATTCCGCAAAGAATTGAGGAGGCTTTCCTTGCTTGAAGCGTGGCTTTTGAGCTCCAACCGGATGGGGTGCTCACCGAAAAATCTGTCAATGACCGTCTGTCGATGGCATACTGAAAGGGACCGGTTCTAATAACGAGCAAGAGTGTTACTCGAGGCTCGTAATCGGATGCGTGAAATTGTAAAATTTGAGCTTGTAGTGTTTCATTTATTACTTCTCGGCTAGGCCGCAATATAATCTGTTGTATTGCGGGTTGTTGGTAAATCATCGACATGTTTGTGATAGTTGTGGTAATTGCCTTCCATCCAAGATTTCAAAAAAGAAGCAAGATGGAGAACAATTACTCTGTAGGCATTGTGAAAAGGTATGCGTCGGCTTGTGACTTGTGAGATAAATGTTTTCGTGTGCTCCATTAACTTGTTTCTTTTATTTTGGTGCCTTACGTGTGTAAACATTGTTATGCTGCAGCTTTTGCAATCGAAGCAATCTTGTGGCATATGCAAGAAAATTTGGCACCACACGGATGGTGGAAATTGGGTAAGAGCACGGAAGGATATGTGCTTTGGTGATTTCATATTCTATGTTCTCTTGATTTTTCTAGGCACCGACCGCAATGCACGTCTTGGCGGGTTTGTTGTGATGAGTGTCGATTTGGGTCCACATAGAATGTGACCGGACATGCAACAACATGGAGGTTATTTGTTCATTTTGTTTTGGTGTTGATATCTTGAAGTCCTATTGCTTGATATCTATATGTAATGCTTCTATGAATAGGCTTTCTTGAATGAGCATTATTTTTGTAGGATTTAGAAAATACCGATTATTTCGTCGGGATTGCAAATCAAAACGCCAGAGAGCATCGACGGTTGAACAAATGAACACATCCAAAAGTTCGAGTGAGTTCTTTATTTTTTCCTCCAACCTATGGACGTTTGTTGGCTACTAGAATAAATTAGCATGTCGCTTTCTAACGTGTCTCTTGCATTGATGTGCTAGCACTTCAAAGAAAAAATTGCCCGAAATGGTACTGTGTTGTGCTTTGGAATGGAGGAATCAGATTTACGAGAAGCACATGTAAGCATTTGGCATATCTTCCATTGTATCTTCATATTACATGTTTAAGTTTGCTTAATTACCAATACTCTATGTCTGATTTTAATGTGTTTTATTTTGCTCAGACCTACAAATTGCATAATGTTAACTGCTCAGAAAGAAAGGAAAAAACTATTGAATGTGTGTATGTGGTTATTTTTTCTTGGAGCAGTACCTTTCTCTTTTGGTTCATTTATTGGGCTTGAAAATTGACCTGTGGGCTGGAGTAGCGTCAAATGCTATGGAATTTGACTGGTTGCTGTATATTTGCAATTGGTCGTTTAATCTATGGTTGGTGCAGAAACAAGGGGCTTCTAGGCTGGTTCTTACTGTATCAGCCACCTTTAAAGGATTGTTTTGTGGGTCACGTGATGGAATTGGTATGTTGTGTAGAGACTAGAAGCACTGAAAACCAATCCACAGTTGTTAGCAGTCTTTATGTTACATCGATTTTGTTATATGCATCCGGCACCATTGTTGGTATTTGAGTTATTTTTGTTGCTTGCAGGATACTATGTCAATGTAAGTCTTGCAAGGAAAGGATAATGAGTCTGAGTGAGTGGGAGAGACATACTGGATCAAGGAAAAAGAATTGGAAAATGAGTGTTAAACTCAAGAGCACTGGGGAGTCACTAATTACCTTGGTAAGCCCTCCATCAAATTGAATGGTCACGGTCGAACATTATATGTCATGCTCATCTTACCTTTAACTCTATTGTACTTGGCCTATTGCCGAGTGCTGATAAGAACAAACAAAAGAAAGTTGCAGTTTCCGTGTGCACTAAATTAACTACCAAAATGATGACTATAGTGTGTCAATACTATCCGATTGTCAAAAGGGACCCAATAAATTTAGTAATCGGAAAATGACGACTATAGAGTGTCAATACTATCCAATTATATACAAATATAAGCTCCATTTCCCACTTTCACTTTTCTCTCAAGCAGCTGATATTTGATGTGGATGTAGGTCATGTCTATAAGGCAATAGATGCTCTCCCTGTAACTGCTCATCCAATGACACAGCTTACCACCGGAGTGATGGCACTTCAGGTAAGCCCTTTTCATTTTGTCTTACTGTTCATTTTCTTTAGCATATCACCCTTCTGAAGTAAGAACACATTTTGTTGCCACCTATTAGGTGTATTGACTGCAGAACTGGTTCCAGTAGAAAGAAATTCAAATTTTTCTTTGAAATTGATTCAATAAATCTGCATGTTTTTCTCGGTGTTTGGAATTCTTTTAGAGCCTCCAAAGCGATTTAATATAGCCTTTCTATTTTAACTCTATTTCAGGTTGATAGTGAATTTCAAAAGCTTATGACAAAGGGATGCCAAAATCAAAGTATGTTTGGGCTTTATACTGCCTCAAAATTGCTTTATTTGTTCAATGGCGATTTTGCACGGTATTTATTATTGTTATTTTGTATAGGTTCGGGAGCCTACTTATGAAGATTGCTTAAATTTGATTGCTCGGCTTCGCCAATGGCTTCATATGTTTACCGGAGGTAGCTTTTGTTCCATCACATACACTAACTGGAACATGCCATCGGTCAATGAAGGTTTTGTTAAATTAAATACACACGGTCTATAAATTTTGTTTGCTGCAATAACAATAATCCTATTTCTCTGGTTATCTGAAGGATTTTCAAGGATGGGAAAACTATAGCAACTGACAATGCACTGGACTATGCAGCGAATTTTTCACACATGCTTGGTTTTGATGATCCCAAAATGTTGGAGTTGATGCGTCTATATGTGACAATTCACGCGTAATATCATCCATCCTTTTTCTATTTCTATATTTGTTTCTGAAGGACTTGAGTTGATTTTTACCTCATATTGCTTCCTTGTTTCTTGCAGTGATCATGAAGGCGGGAATGTCAGTGCTCACACTGGCCATATGGTAATATTTGTTTCTTTGGTTTCAATGATTTTTCTTGTTAGTGTTGCGACCATTGTTATGTACCTGCCAAAGGATGACCCCTGGCTGCTGTACAGTACTTTTATCTGGCATCATCCTTGTTCATTTTTTATATATTACAGTTTTGGCAATGCAGTATTGCATCGGATGCCACTGCTTGTCTCTGGCCTTCTTCACGCAATGTGATTATTATTTTTTCAATTTTTTCTCGTGGAACTAGCGGCCGACGAGTGCTGTTAATTTTTATCTTTTTTTCTTGCGGATCCAGCGGTCGACGAGCGCAGTTTATTTTTCTATATTTTCTCGAAATCATCCCTGTGGCCCATAACAGACCTCCCCCACCTCCAGCATCATCAAGGAAAAGGAAACAAACGTCTTGGAATCAAGGAAAAGGAAACAAACATCCTGGAAAAGGAAATGACCATACATTACGTGCTGGGAAAAGGAAACCGGGAGATGGGGCAGCGCGGCCAGGAGATTGCACGCGGCGGCCGTGGTAGCGCGGTCGAGAGAACGCAGGTCTGCAATGGCTCCACGGTCACCATCGGTAGCTAATGTTTTAAACTAATGTTCTATCTTTTCAAAAATCCCTCTATAGTTAAAAAAAATGAAGGCAACCCACCTATAGCCTCTTCTAGCTGCAGCCCAGACTAGAAAAGCTTCTTCTCTTCCCTCCCTCCATTAAAGCAAAAAAGAAGCTCCAAAACTCCATCAATCCTGCACCAAATCTCCTCTTTCCATCTATGGTGTTAATTCCCTAAATTTCGTGCTCTATTGTCAAAATTTCCTTCCAATTTGATTTGACCCCAAATTATAGTTTCCATGTATATGCTTGTTTCGGGGCTATAAAAGCTGGCGAGCTCTCCTCCGCCCCATCGCATTGCGTAAATCCCCAAGTGCTCCCCCTTGTAAAGATCACCGGATTTTGGAGGTAACCCAAGCCATCACCGTCATCTTTTCAGGCAAAATTCACTGCAATCGTGCCTCCTCCCTCGCAGGCGACGGTGCCGACGATCTCGCCGCACCAGTGCCGACCCGCTGCGGCCGGCCGGCCACCCCTCGCCTTCCCTCCCCCTTGCGCTGGCCAAGCCCAGAGAGCACGATGTGCTCTCTGTGGAAGCTGCCAAAAAAAATAATCCAAAATCAGAAAATTCTTTTTTTTCTTTCTCTTTCTTGATTTAAAATCTTTTAGAAGCCCGTTTTCACCCATTCGACCTCCATTTAGTTCTATTTTTCTTTTTAAATTCATTTAAAATTCTAAATTTCTCATTTATTATTAAGCGTTATATTCATACTTATCTTCTTATTTAATTGATAAGCGGGTGTACTATAGTCGTAACGTTAGCACGGGCATTATATTAGTATGAACAGAAGTGCATATGACCTTGTGTTGTTGCACGCATATAGTAGTCCGCCCAGGGCAATAATCGTATCACCAATTAATATATAGAATTTGCAGGTACATAACCCACACGATCATATGACCGATTTTAATTTTCGATCAACCTGCTCTTGCACTGATTGATGGAAGCAGCTGGATATTAATGTGAGCCATACGTACGATACAAATCCTTTGAACGTTCTGGTTGACTAGTGTGTTTCACCGACGTACACATCGCTAAGTTTGCTCGACTTAAAATTGATGATCAAGCTTGTCAAAATCATGGGTGGATCTAAGTACCAAAAAAGGAGATCTACACATCCGCTGTATCAACTATCTTAAGTTGGTTAGTCTTTTTTTTATACTATTTAGTGTTTTATTGATTATAGGCTTCCATAGCTCACGTTCATTCAAAATTGAAAGCACTTAAGTACTAGAAGTGTGCGATTTAATGTGGGGTACTAACTCTTATACACAATGAGATAACTCGACTCATTATTTACTACTACATTAGTCATATGTCTGTGCGTTGCAACGGAAACTCAATTTGCGAAAAAAATCATTTGCAAAGAATACTAACCTTGTCTAAATAATATTGTCACCTCAACTAATTAAAGGGAAGGACAGATTAGTCATTCAAACTTCTGAATTGGGCCCGTGATCCGAAGCCCAGCCTACGGGCCCTAACCCAACGTCTTGTCGTCTCCACGAGCCACTTCTCTCGTAACGTTCCCCTCCCGTCGTCCGCCTGAACTTCGAAGGACAGCGAAGCATGCCCACCTGTTGCGTAATGCTTTGATTGTTTGCACCGTGTGAGTTCATGATAACCTAAAACCGCACAGTTATTCGATCTATTAGTTGGGCATAATCTCTTATTCATATTAGACTGTTCTCATGTGGTAGTTTGTTGACGAGGAGTATGTTTACATTTGTGGTGCTCTATAGAGGCTACTACCCCTTCAATGACTGTACAATACAATTTTTCTGTAGAAAGGAAGAATGATCATTCTTGTTCTCTACATCAAGAATTAATGATAAATTCAGTCTCGTGTTTCTCTTTCTAATTTCTCAAATTCAGTTCTTTCTGTGATACAAATTAATATGGTCTGAAAAAAGAAATGTTTATTACATGAAGTACAACACTCTTTGAGCTGTTGCAATCAGGATTAATCAACTAAACCATAAGACCAAGCAGCAGCGTTGTGGCAGCCATGACATGTGCAGAGCTGACACTGCCTCAAGATCCTGGCGCTGAATCGTAGGAGGTGGAGCCGGTGGTGATGATGGTCGTCGGCGTGCCGTCTAAGCAGACTCCGCCTAGCGTGCTGTTTACACCGGACACCCCGTTCGCTCCAGGCGGCGACGGGTTGTCGCAGACGACCCTGATCTGCAGCTTCATGCCGACGGCACAGTGCTCTGGCACTCTGCAGATGAAGTAGCGTCTGCCAAGGCGGCCGAGCTGGACGGCATCTTGGCCGATCCGGAGGGTGGAGATGGGGCTCGAAGTTCGGCGGACGACGGGAGGGGAGTGGTTACAAGAGAAGTGGCTCGTGGGGACGACGAGACATTGGGTTAGGGCTCACGGGTTGGGCTTCGGATCCATAGGCTCTATTCAGAAGTTTGAATGACTAATTTGTCTTTCCCCTTAATTAGTTGAGGTGCTTTTATATTAGTGTAGTTTTATTTTGGAAGAACATTGAAGCACTTCTCATATTTAAATCAATTTATCGAAGCATATAAATTTCAAACACCTGTTTACAAACTCGAGCTTAAAATTATTTCTAATTTCACAATCTTAAATGATAACATCATAGCACTCGGGATTGTAAATTTGTAACGCCATAATTTGAGATTGATCGATCGACCGAAGGAGGCATCACCTGCTGCCTTATGGGCGCAAAGGCGTTGAAGAGGTAGGCGTCATCCATCTAATACTGGAGATCTCCAATCCACAAGGACTGATCTCTCGCTTACTACTGCGCCCGTCTTGCAATGCGCGCTTTGCACATCTGACTCTGGCGGGCGCGTCTTGGCGAGGAGGCAGAGGCGCGTATTGTTGCGGCGACGGGGGCGCGTATTGCAGAGGAAGCTGCTGATGCGGCTGGCCCCACATCGCAGGCGAAGAAGCGTGCGGGGGGACCCGGCTTGTAATACTGCGACGGGGGATCTACTGCTGCTGAGGCGATGCCCCGGGGACCTGCAGCGTTAGGGCGTGCTGCCCGTTCATCGGCAACTGCATCACGTCTCGTCCTTGGCGAGGCGGTTGCTACCACGAAACCCTGAAATCTAAGAGAGTGGAGACGAGAGAGGGTTTGGAGTTTCAACAACTCGATGTGTGGAGACTGGAGAGAGAGAGCTACGGCGGAAAGAGTGTAACGGTTAAATCCCCTTTCATCTCAGCCGTGCATGTTAGATCTGACGGATCAGTTACTTTGGAGAAGAACGGACGATCATCACCAACTCTTAATTAGAAGTAATAGAGATAACAAATTTAATACATCACAAAGAAAGAGATAACAAATTTAATACTACACAAAGACTTCACTCTTGATATGGCTCTTCCTATGAGCTCTTTTACGGTGGATTAAAATCAATATAACCCGTCCATTCCTTTGAATCTAATGGTTTAGATCAATTTAGATCTAGTTATACTACCACCTGTAGTATTGGTAGTAAAATTGAAAGATGGGTAAAAGGGTAAAAAATTCCACCATACTATCTGTCCTCTACGGTAAAACACGTCCTGTGATCATGATGAATGACGGATGAATGAATAAGAAGTCTTTGAAGATCAATAGGTATTCAGTGAATCCAAAACTGTAAACGAATTAGTAAAAATCTAAAATACCCCTGATAAATGGATAAAAAAGTCTAAAATACCCTTAAGAATGGATGGTTAGATTTAATTCCTACTACCACTACTTACTACCTATATAGTCCACTATAAAATTTCTCATTCCTATCGCTCTTAACTAAGTGCCGCTTCTCATGTCTCTCAACACAGTCTCATGCTCGTTGTGGCTCTTCACGGTAAACAACCTATAGGGTGGGAGGCACCCACTGTTTATAATGTTACGCAACAATTGGATTGGTGTCAAGTGGCAGCATCCAAAGTCCTAAAAAAATCTTAGCTTCTGTCCTCTTTCTCTCTAATATCTTGTTTCTAAACATTTCTCAACTTTGCCACGAAGTGTGGCAAAATAATTTATCATAGATCCTTCATGGGAACTGTTTAGTCTGTTGTGTTCTCCCAACTATTCTAGAAGATTCGTAAGTATGCATTGCATTTCTCAACACTGCTCTACGAGGTGTGCCTTACATTTGATTTCATTTCGTGCATGTATATGATTTCGATCGTGGACGCTAGCCAGGCGTTTAATTTGACGTACGTCACACCATATACTACATATACTAAACTTGGTGGACTTCCGGCCACCACATTCGTTTGAGCCGGGAGTGAGCCGGGTGTTTGCACCAAAAATTGGCAGCTAGGGTTAAAATCGACAGTCCAAGATCAACAAGATACAATCAGGATATAGATTGAAGATATTTGAAAACAGAACAGATTGTTAGGAAAAGCACCATCCAAATAGAGGCCGATACAGATTCTATCGGACGATAGGTATAAAAAAGGTCTAGAGGTGATCAGAAAAGCTGCCCAGAGCCAATCAACCAATTTGCGTCTACTTTCCATCTACTTTTTCGTCGACTAGGAGTAATTCCTGTAATTTATTCTTTGTAATTCGATCTTGATCAATAAAGTTGTATATCACCGATTGTTGATCTCCTTCAATTACACCCTAGGTTCGATTTATTCTGATTTTGCTGCGCATCGCCTTCTTCAGAATCGATATACCTTTATCCTCTGATTAACCTTGATCGGCTAGTTAGACTTACTCTTTTATCTTGATTTAATCGGCTTTGAGCTGATTGAATCTAAGTCGATTGATCTTCACGATCGGTTTTGAGTGAATTTTATATTTTCACCTTGTCGATTACAGGTCAAATCGACTGGCACGCTCTGAACCAGGTGTTCGTCTGGCGTGTTGTTGTTAGAAACCCTACTTCAAGTTTTTTACGTCAACACACTCTTCGCACGCCCAGTGGGACTAGATGACAGCATCAAGCAAATCAATTCCGCCATCAGATCTCAACACTGAGGCAATAATCGTCCCCACGTTGGACGATTTAACTCCAGAGCAGCGTAAAGAAATCAAAGATCAAAAAGCTGTGTTGGAAGAGATGATGCTGGGTTGTTATCAAAAGATCCAGCACGGTGTAACCCAAAAGACCGCTCTGTCGACGCTGAATCCGCTCGGCCTTCTCGATCCACTACAGGCGCTACCAACATATCCTGTGTATTCGATAGGACAGCATTCTAGCCTAGCGATTGCCGCAAAACCATCGGTTTCAGTACCTTCCATGTTGCCAACCCAACCGACGGTCATATTACTGCGAGACTCGCACCCTAGCGGGGTCACACATTATCAGGCGTACACTGATGCCGCTAGACCAAACGCGTCGGCTACTTTGCCGTCGTCAGCTCCGTTTAATATTTTCCCACAATCGGTCTCACAGCCGATTGAACAGATTAGGCACGTCCAGTACCAAGAGCCGATTTCGCCCAGGAATCCGGTCCCTCATAAGGTGATAACCTAAGCAGAGCCCTTTGTCTATGTACCAGAACCACCGGTTAGGAGGTACGATAGGTAGGGATGAAAACGGATCGGATAGTTTTCGACCGATTCGGATAATTTTCGGATACGGATTCTGTCGAATCGGATATTCGTCGAATAGTATCGGATCAGATACGGATACGGATTTTTTTATTGGATACGGATTCGGTAGCTCACTATCCATCGGATACGGATTCGGATAATCCGGATGTTGATGGGTCGGATATCCGGATATACATGTGGGCTGAGCCAAGGCTACTCTTTTGGCCCAAAAAGGTTTCTTAATTTCAAAATCGTTTTCTAATTTAATTAATCCATAAAACAAGTTTCAATTATTAAAATTGGCAAACCAACTCCAAAAATTACTAAATTTTTTGAGAAAATTTTAAACACAATCTAAAATTTAAAAAAATTATTTGCAAGATTTTATAAGATTTTAAATTTTTCTCAAAAATTCAAACACTGCTATTCTTAATAGGAAAATATTTTAAATAAATAGCTAAAATGCATAAAAACTCATAAATACATAATTTATTATTTTACATATAATTCAAAAAAATATAAATCTTGGGTTATTACATGTAAGTGTTATATACTTTTTCTAGAGGCATGGTGTCGACGATCGGGACCGTCGACCGCAAAGAAAAGGGGGAAGGATCATGCAAGGGGGCGAGGCCCAGAGCCTCGCTCGTCCGGGGAGAGACCTCGTGCGGCGCAAAGACGGAAAGAAGGACAACCAAGCAGGGGACACAGTGTTTATCTTGGTTCGAGCCCCTAGATCGGATGTGACTCTACTCGGTCTTGCCGTGGCGAAAAAGAACTAAAGGCCCCTCTGGGGAGTGTTACAAGGGGAGCTCGACCTTGGGATCATTCGGGAGCGGTGATCCTAGAGAGCTCGGTGGATAGAGGGTGTACAAGTATTACTGCCGGTTCGCGAAGACTTAGCTTTGAAAAAAGAGAGAGCCCGCCTCCTTTATACAAATGAGAGGGGAGTTACAAGGAGAGTTGGGAGAGGGAAGGATGGAGACTGTCCCAGGAACCCCAGTCTTCCGTCTTGATGACTTGTCGTTGTCCAGTTTTGCCCACGCCGGGTTGGTAGACTCTCTGAGCAGAGCAGCCTGTCGTTTTCTTGGGAAACATCGTACCTGCCCTCTGTGGACCTGTCAGATGCTGACGTTACAATGCGTGGTCCTGGTTCCGCCTCGGGAGGGAGCGTACCCTCACACCGCGCGTGACTGGACGATGGGACCGGAGTTTTGACTTTGGCGACCTTCGCGCTGCCTAGGGAAGGAGAGTTCTGCTCCCGTGTTGTCACTTCAAGCGGTCGTGGTCATAGGGCACGTGGCTGGTGGCCGGCGGAGGGTCCGATACCTGGCCTTTGGTGGGGGTCACCTCAGACTGGTCGGAGGTCAGGGGAGTCCGACCCGCGAGCGCGGTCGGACGTCCTACTTGGTCGGGATGAGCACGGAGCAGCCGGTTAGGTCGGGGGATGAGTGTCCTTCGTGGCCTCGCGGGGCCTTTGGTCAGAGGCGGGCTTGGAGCAGTCCGTTCATTACTCTGGGCCACCGTTTTACATGGGAGTCCGAGTCAGGGGCGTCAGGGCCCAGAAATAGTCCCCCGAGGTCAGAGGAGGACCGTTTAAAGCCCTCCCCCTTCCCCCCGGGGGGGTACGGACACGTGTCAGGATGGTCGATCCCCGACACATGGTATCTAAATATTATCAAACTTTTAGTGTGTTATGTGTTTTCTTCCATTTGTATCTCCGAGCAAAGATTACCTTAATTTTGTGTTTTGATCTATGTGTGTGATGAACTAATCGCATGTGTGTGACAAACTAAGTCTTACATATTTTTGTTTGCGACATGGTATCTAACTATTGTCTAAGTGAATGAAAATGCTTATATTTGTTCAATTTTCAATAATGTTTTGATCAAATCAACTAGTTATGTGTTTTCATTGATTTTTTATGTACAATCTAGGGGGTTATCATGTTCCGATAAATATTCGAAACCGTATTCGATCCGTATCTGTATTCGACATTATCCGTATTCGTATTCGTATCCGGACTATCCGCATCCGCATCCGCATCAGGAAAAAAATGTGAAAACAAATGTGGTAGAGCTATTATCCGTCCGTATCCGATCCGTTTTCACCCCTAACGATAGGTATGATCAAAACCAACAAAATCCGTCGGCTCAGTCTAACCAGCAGCCCGATTTGCACTCGGAGAGAAGAATACCAGTCATGATCATTGGCAGAGCCCCGATATCTCGTCGGCTAACAACATTAATTGGGCTAACCAGCTTTCTGCTGTGTTGATAGATCAATTCGGCTTACAATCAAAGGGTAGAGTCATCGGCTATAGAAAACCGTATCTGGATTATATAGATCGCATGCAATATACACATAATTTTAAAGTTTCTGATTTTGCCAAATTTTCTTGGGATATTCGGTCGCGACCTTAGAGCACGTCGGACGCTTTATCGCTTAGTGTGGCGAGGCATCTCAGTCCGACGGGCTGGAAATTAGATTATTCCCTTTGTATTTATCGGGATCTGATTTCACTTGGTTTACTAGTTTACCTCCAAATTCGGTTTATTTTTGGAACGATTTGAAAAGCCGATTCCATGAGTACTTTTTCTCCGACAGTCTGGAACTCAGGATTTCAGATCTAAGTTATGTCCAACAGAAGTTCGGGGTATCGGTAAATGATTATGTTAAGAGATTAAGGGAAGTGAGAAATAGGTGTTTTAGTGATACCCTGCCTGATAATCAGTTGGCCGGTTTAGCTTTCCAGGGGTTGATACCCCCATTAAGAGAAAAATTCGGCGAGCAGGAATTCACCAATTTAAGTCATCTCCTACAACGAGTATCAGCTCAAGAAAACCGTTTCTCCGATGATAAGGGCTTCAAAGATGAATTCAAGAATAACAAAGACAAGATACAATCAGCTATAGAGGATGACCAATTAAAATTTGCAGAAGAGCAGACGATGCAGCTAGACACTGATCCTTTTCCAATTAACATGGTCCATTGCTCTAAAAAGAAGAAAAAGCTGACACAAGATATAGAGCCTAAGGATCAATTTCATATATCATCGGCTATAAAAATGACGCGTCAAGCCGATGTACAATCAAATTCTGATGGCAATAAGACACTCATGATTACTGTTAGCTCTATACAAATAAAAGCCGACCGTGAAGGAAAAAATTTAAGAACAATCACACCAAAGGATTATCAGGCTGAGAGAGCATTGCCACTACGTAAGCCGATACAGAAGTCGAAGCCTACTTTTTCAAAATTACTAGCAAAATATGAAAGGAGGAATGAAAGGCTACGACGAAGTCCTCCACATCGGCCAGTTAATGAATGTGGGCCAAGCAGCCCTGAAAAAGCTCACCAACGGTGCCCTTTTTGGCAATTTTGCTAGGAAAGGGGAATAGCTTTGCCATCACCAAGCAAATGTCCGATGCAGTATTACCCATGTCAAGGTGATAGGCTGCGATGGTTGGCTAAATATAGAATTTCTAAGCCGACCATAACTCAGAAACAAGACCAAGATGAAGGGTCTAGCTCTGCAGCTAGTATGGATCTGGTAGGAAAAATATGTAAGTCGATTGAACCAAAGCCGAGATGGTGTCCTCCGGGTTTAAGCCGATCACAAAGAAGAAGGCTTCAGTAGCTAAGGACCCAAGAGATGAAGGAAGCTGAACAAGAAAAACGAAGGGATAAAACATTTAATGAGCTTCATCCGATTAAGATTGCGAGAAAAGAGTGGAGGAAGAAAAAACCAGATTTGGCTGATGATTTTTGTTCAACGAAGCCGATCTAGTCTGAAAAATCATACCACCCGTCAGCTCGAGAGATAGCTGATTTGGTAAGGGATCAACGTGGGATCGTGTAGTGTGCATCGGTTTGTCCAAGGTACTGGTTAGATCTTGATTGGCTAAAACTAAAATACGAATATATGAGTTTCCGATTACCGACCTGAAAGCCAAATTAACTCGATGCAGTTAAAAATTTGGCTATGATAAAAAATATATGTTCAAGATGATGATGAAATTTTTTGAAAGATAACATGTTATCTCCTAAAAATGAGGGGCATATGTTTGCACCAAAAAATTGGCAGTTTGGATCAAAATTGGCAGTACAAGATCAACAAGATACGAGTAGGATATAGATTGAAGATATTTGAAAATGGAACAGGTTGTTAAGGAAAGCACCATCCAAATAGAGACCGATACGGATTCTATTCCCAACATGTTGTACCAAGACTCTATCGGACGATGGGTATAAAAGAGGTATAGAGGTGAACAGAAAAGATGCCCAGAGCCAATCAACCAATTCGCGTGTACTTTTCATCTACTTTTCCGTCGACTAGGAGTAGTTCCTGTAATTTAGTCTTTGTAATTCGATCTGTATTTATAAACTTTCAAATAGAAGTGTTTAGATCTAAAATTTTAACTAAAATTTTGATACAAAGTTTACAACCTTTAGCTTTGAGTTTGCAAATTTTAATAACCATATAAAGCTATATTTGGATGCATAATCATAGGATCCAAATTAATGCTTATAGTTTAATCCCATTTAAATTATATTTTTAATATAATAATTTTAGCTTCCAAAGTTGTATTTCTATACATTCTAAGCTTAATACAGATTTATTTTAGATTTCAATTTTTATTTAAGTTCAAAATCAATTTTTTCTAAAAAAAATTAAAATTTTAATTTCATTTCCTAATTTAGATTGAAATATCCTTATTTTATACTTAACTTTAGGTTTTTAATTTCAAACGGCTAAGTTGTTTTTCCAAACTGTTTTGATTTGTACTGTAGCACAATTCCTTCTTCATATTTGTTGACACATATCAAGAGCGTTTATCTTGACACTTAATTCAAAATGTAGATCATATTGATACACCAAATTGATGGATAACGTTTTTTTCTCAATTAATGGAAGACTTTCTAGATTTTTGTTCTCCTACTAATCAATGCTGAAATTTTTTAGTGTTTGTCCCTCTAAAATTAATAATTAATATGCATATAAAGCATTACTTTCGCACTCATCCAGAGCTGTACATCCATGAGTATTAAGTTCATCTATTTTTTTGCTTTGGATTCCATATTTTGTGCATGCATGCATCCGGCTATGCGCACATGCATGCCTTCTTCTTTTTTTGTTAGTATCCTACTAAGCTTCGGCATGCTTGCACTTTTTTCTTTTAGTTTCCT
Source organism: Otatea glauca (assembly GCA_036346275.1). NCBI lineage: Eukaryota > Viridiplantae > Streptophyta > Magnoliopsida > Poales > Poaceae > Otatea > Otatea glauca. Next base: position 100,860 of record JAYEVK010000413.1, on the reverse strand, counting down.
GCTCAGCTTCAGCAGCAAATTTTATTGCATGTCACCAATCTAAGCCGTATACAAATCATTAAATGAAAATTTTACGATCAAGATTTTTCCTTTTTCTCTGATTAACGTAGGGATTTCTAGCCTTTTTCTTTTTCTCCGATTAAAGCGGGAATTTCCAGCCTTTTACATCCTAGGATTAACGTGAGGGCTTCTACGAGAGACTCCAATTAGTATAGATATAATTTCTTACTCAAATTTTTGAAACTTTTTTATATGATCCATATTATAGTCCCGAATTCAAAATTCTGCGTAAACCTAAAAAATTATTTTAGAACTTCTGTTTCTGTATTTATAAACTTTCAAATAGAAGTGTTTAGATCTAAAATTTTAACAAAAATTTTGAAACGAAGTTTACAACCTTTAACTTTGAGTTTGCAAATTTTTATAACCATATAAAGCTATATTTGGATGCATAATCATAGGATCCAAATTAATGCTTATAGTTTAATCCCATTTAAATTAAATTTTTAATATAATAATTTTAGCTTCCAAAGTTGTATTTCTATACATTCTTAGCTCAATAAAGATTTATTTTAGATTTCAATTTTTATTTCAGTTCAAAATCTATTTTTTCTACAAAAATTTAAAATTTTAATTTCATTTCCTAATTTAGATTTAAATATCCTTATTTTATAATTAACTTTAGGTTTTAAATTTTAAACGGCTAATTTGTTTTTCCGAACTGTTTTGATTTGTACTGTAGCACAACCCCTTCTTCATATTTGTTGACACATATCAGGAGCGTTTATCTTGACACTTAATTCAAAATGTTGATCATATTGATACACCAAATTGATGGCTAACGTTTTTTTCTCAATTAATGGAAGACTTTCTAGATTTTTGTTCTCCTACTAATCAATGCGGAAATTTTTTAGTGTTTGTCCCCTTAGAATTAATAATTAATATGTATATAAAGCATGACTTTCGCACTCATCCAAAGCTGTACATCCATCTATACCCCTTTAAGATGCACCTAAGCAATTTTTTCTACGTCCACCCTAAATAATGCACCTCATTAGAGATGGTCCAACGTTCGTGCACCCAGCAAAACGTCCCCGGAAACTTGCATTCATCAAAATGAACGTCTCAAATCTTTCCTGAGTTTTACTCACCCACATCCGATGACCATTATTTAGTGTGTCTAATTATCCCTGTGGCCCACAACAGACCTCCCCACCTACATATTTGGAAGGAGAGCGAATCAAACAAAGAAATAAATAAGGAGGATCCGCATGCAAGGAAACCTGACTTGAATTTTTTACTGGCCAAAATTGTACGTACTACATATTTGGAAGGAGGGTGAATCAAACAAGGAAATAAACAGGGAGGATCCGCATGCAAGGAAACAAGACTTGAATTTTTTATTGTCCTGGCATTGTGATCGTATTTTTTTACCGAATATGACCTTTCTCGAGACTTTTTTACGGATCTAGCCCCATAGAGCCTAATTTGGTATACGGAGAGCGCTGAATTTTTGTTTTATTTTTATCTAAGGAACCAATGGTGCGTGAGTCTTTGCTTAATTTTTTCAATTTTTCTCGCGGAACCGGTATTGCGAAACAACATTTTAATTTTATCTTTTTCCTTGCGGATCCAATGATCGGCGCGCGATTTATTTTCCATATTTTTCCGAAATCATCCCTATGGCCCACAATGACCTTCCTCACCTCCGGCATCAAAAGGAAAAGGAAACAAACGTCTTGGAATCAAGGAAAAGGAAACAAACGTCTGGAAAAGGAAAGGACGATACATTACGTCTTTGGGAAAAGGAAGCGGGAGATGGGCGCGCGGCGGGAGAACAGCAGTCCGCAATGGCTCCACAGTGCGCCATCGGTGGCTTTGCCGACACGTCGAGAGTTCTTTGGTCGGCGACCTCGCGACATGCCGTCTCTCGGCAAATTTATAATTTAAGTTTTTTTGAAAATAATTTTATTAAGTACAAAATAATCGAAAGTTTTTTTGAGAATTTTTCTAGAATTTTTTAACCTAATGTGCTATCTTTCCAAAAATCCTTCTATATTTAAAAAAAATGAAGGCAACTCACCTGTAGGTTCTTATAGCTGCAGCAAACCAGAGAAGCTTCTTCTCTTCCCTCCCTCCATTAAAGCAAGAAAGAAGCTCCAAAGCTCCATCAATCCCGCACCAAATCTCCTCTTTCCATCTATGGTGTTAATTCCCCAAATTTCGTGCTTTATTGCCAAAATTTCCTCCTAATCTGATTTGTTCCCAAATTATGGTTTCCATAAATATGCTTGTTTCGGGACTATAAAAGCCGGCGAGCTCTCCTCCACCCCATCGCATTGCGTAAATCCCCAAGTGCTACCTCTTGTAAAGATCGCCGGATTTTGGAGATAACCAAAGACATCACCGTCATCTTTCCCGGCGCAATTCACCCAAACCGTGACTCCTCCCCCGCAGGCGCCGGTGCCGACGATCTCGCCGCACTGGTGGCGACCCATCTGACCGCCGGCCACCCCGGCCTTCCTCCCCTTCATTGGTCAAGCCCAAAGAGCACACTGTGCTCTTTGTGCAAGCTGCAAAAAAAATAATCTAAAATCAGAAAATTCTTTTTTCTTTCTCTTTCTTCATTTAAAATCTTTTGGGAGCCCATTTTCGCCCATTCAACCTCCATTTAGTTCCGTTTTTCTTTCTAAATTCATTTAAAATTCTAAATTTCTCTTTTATTATTAAGTATTGTATTCATACTTATCTTCTCATTTAATTGATAAGCGGGTGTACAGCCCTCGTAGCGTTAGCACAGTCACTATACTAGTGAGTATTAAGTTCATCTATTTGTTGCTTTGGATTCCATATTTTGTGCACGCATGCATCCGGCTATGCGCACATGCATGCCTTTTTCTTTTTTTGTTAGTTTCCTACTAAGCTTCGGCTTGCATGCCCTTTTTTTCTTTTAGTTTCCTACTCAACTTCAGCAACAAATTTTATTGCATGTCACCAATCTAAGCCGTATACAAATCATTAAATGAAATTTTTACGATCAAGATTTTTTCTTTTTCTCTGATTAACGTAGGGATTTCTAGCCTTTTTCTTTTTCTCCGATTAACGTAGGAATTTCCAGCCTCTTACATCCTAGGATTAATGTGAGGGCTTTTACGAGAGACTCCAATTAGTATAGATATAATTTCTTACTCAAATTTTCGAAACTTTTTTATATAATCCATATTATAGTCCCGAATTCAAAATTCTGCTAAACCTAAAAAATTATTTTAGAACTTCTGTTTCTGTATTTATAAACTTTCAAATAGAAGTGTTTAGATCTAAAATTTTAACTAAAATTTTGATACAAAGTTTACAACCTTTAGCTTTGAGTTTGCAAATTTTAATAACCATATAAAGCTATATTTGGATGCATAATCATAGGATCCAAATTAATGCTTATAGTTTAATCCCATTTAAATTATATTTTTAATATAATAATTTTAGCTTCCAAAGTTGTATTTCTATACATTCTTAGCTTAATACAGATTTATTTTAGATTTCAATTTTTATTTCAGTTCAAAATCTATTTTTCTGAAAAAATTTAAAATTTTAATTTCATTTCCTAATTTATATTTAAATATCCTTATTTTATGCTTAACTTTAGGTTTTTAATTTTAAACGGCTAAGATGTTTTTCCAAACTGTTTTGATTTGTAATGTAGCACAACCCCTTCTTCATATTTGTTGACACATATCAAGAGCGTTAATCTTGACACTTAATTCAAAATGTAGATCATATTGATACACCAAATTGATGGCTAACGTTTTTTTCTCAATTAATAGAAGACTTTCTAGATTTTTGTTCTCCTACTAATCAATGTGGAAATTTTTTAGTGTTTGCCCCTCTAGAATTAATAATTAATATGTATATAAAGCATTACTTTCGCACTCATCCAGAGCTGTACATCCATGAGTATTAAGTTCATCTATTTTTTGCTTTGGATTCCATATTTTGTGCACGCATGCATCCTGCTATGCGCACATGCATGCCTTCTTCTTTTTTTGTTAGTTTTCTACTAAGCTTCGGCTTGCATGCCCTTTTTTTCTTTTAGTTTCCTACTCAGCTTCAACAGCAAATTTTATTGCATGTCAACAATCTAAGCCTATACAAATCATTAAATGAATTTTTTACGATCAAGATTTTTTCTTTTTCTCTGATTAACATAGGGATTTCTAGCCTTTTTCATTTTCTGCAGTTAACGTAGGAATTTCCAGCCTTTTTCAACCTAGGATTAACGTGAGAGCTTCTACGAGAGACTCCAATTAGTATGGATATAATTTTTACTCAAATTTTCGAAACTTTTTTATATGATCCATATTATAGTCCCGAATTCAAAATTCTACATAAACATAAAAAATTATTTTAGAACTTCTCTTTCTGTATTTATAAACTTTCAAATAGAAGTGTTTAGATCTAAAATTTTAACTAAAATTTTGACACGAAGTTTACAACCTTTAACTTTGAGTTTGCAAATTTTAATAACCATATAAAGCTATATTTGGATGCATAATCATAGGATCCAAATTAATGCTTATAGTTTAATCCCATTTAAATTTAATTTTTAATATAATAATTTTAGCTTCCAAAGTTGTATTTCTATACATTCTCAGCTTAATACAGATTTATTTTAGATTTCAATTTTTATTCTTAGTTCAAATTCTATTTCTTCTAAAAAAATTTAAAATTTTAATTTCATTTCCTAATTTATATTTAAATATCCTTATTTTATACTTAACATTAGGTTTTTAATTTTAAACGGCTAAGTTGTTTTTCCAAACTGTTTTGGCTTGTACTGTAGCACAACCCCTTCTTCATATTTGTTGACACATATCAAGAGCGTTTATCTTGACACTTAATTCAAAATGTAGATCATATTGATACACCAAATTGATGGCTAACGTTTTTTTCTCAATTAATGGAAGACTTTCTAGATTTTTGTTCTCCTACTAATCAATGCTGAAATTTTTTAGTGTTTGTCCCTCTAAAATTAATAATTAATATGCATATAAAGCATTACTTTCGCACTCATCCAGAGCTGTACATCCATGAGTATTAAGTTCATCTATTTTTTGCTTTGGATTCCATATTTTGTGCATGCATGCATCCGGCTATGCGCACATGCATGCCTTCTTCTTTTTTTGTTAGTATCCTACTAAGCTTCGGCATGCTTGCACTTTTTTCTTTTAGTTTCCTGCTCAGCTTCAGCAGCAAATTTTATTGCATGTGACCAATCTAAGCCGTATACAAATCATTAAATGAAAATTTTACGATCAAGATTTTTTCTTTTTCTCTGATTAACGTAGGGATTTCTAGCCTTTTTCTTTTTCTCCGATTAAAGCGGGAATTTCCAGCCTTTTACATTCTAGGATTAACGTGAGGGCTTCTACGAGAGACTCCAATTAGTATAGATATAATTTCTTACTCAAATTTTTGAAACTTTTTTATATGATCCATATTATAGTCCCGAATTCAAAATTCTGTGTAAACCTAAAAAATTATTTTAGAACTTCTGTTTCTGTATTTATAAACTTTCCAAAAGAAGTGTTTAGATCTAAAATTTTAACTAAAATTTTGATACGAAGTTTACAACCTTTAACTTTGAGTTTGCAAATTTTAATAACCATATGAAGCTATATTTGGATGCATAATCATAGGATCCAAATTAATGCTTATAGTTTAATCCCATTTAAATTATATTTTTAATATAATAATTTTAGCTTCCAAAGTTGTATTTCTATACATTCTTAGCTTAATACAGATTTATTTTAGATTTCAATTTTTATTTCAGTTAAAAATCTATTTTTCTAAAAAAAATTAAAATTTTAATTTCATTTCCTAATTTATATTTAAATATCCTTATTTTATGCTTAACTTTAGGTTTTTAATTTTAAACGGCTAAGATGTTTTTCCAAACTGTTTTGATTTGTAATGTAGCACAACCCCTTCTTCATATTTGTTGACACATATCAAGAGCGTTAATCTTGACACTAAATTCAAAATGTAGGTCATATTGATACACCAAATTGATGGCTAACGTTTTTTTCTCAATTAATAGAAGACTTTCTAGATTTTTGTTCTCCTACTAATCAATGTGGAAATTTTTAGTGTTTGCCCCTCTAGAATTAATAATTAATATGTATATAAAGCATTACTTTAGCACTCATCTAGAGCTGTAAATCCATGAGTATTAAGTTCATCTATTTTTTGCTCTGGATTCCATATTTTTTGCACGCATGCATCCGGCTATGCGCACATGCATGCCTTCTTCTTTTTTTGTTAGTTTCCTACTAAGCTTCGGCTTGCATGCCCTCTTTTTCTTTTAGTTTCCTTCTCAGCTTCAGCAGCAAATTTTATTGCATGTCACCAATCTAAGCCGTATATAAATCATTAAATGGAAATTTTACGATCAAGATTTTTTCTTTTTCTCTGATTAACGTAGGGATTTCTAGCCTTTTTCTTTTTCTCCGATTAAAGCAGGAATTTCCAGCCTTTTACATCCTAGGATTAACGTGAGGGCTTCTACGAGAGACTCCAATTAGTATAGATATAATTTTTTACTCAAATTTTCAAAACTTTTTTATATGATCCATATTATAGTCCCGAATTCAAAATTCTGCGTAAACCTAGAAAATTATTTTAGAACTTCTGTTTCTGTATTTATAAACATTCAAATAGAAGTGTTTAGATCTAAAATTTTAACTAAAATTTTGATACGAAGTTTACAACCTTTAACTTTGAGTTTGCAAATTTTAATAACCATATAAAGCTATATTTGGATGCATAATCATAGGATCCAAATTAATGCTTATAGTTTAATCCCATTTAAATTATATTTTTAATATAATAATTTTAGCTTCCAAAGTTGTATTTCTATACATTCTTAGCTTAATATAGATTTATTTTAGATTTCAATTTTTATTTCAGTTCAAAATCTATTTTTCTAAAAAAATTTAAAATTTTAATTTCATTTCCTAATTTATATTTAAATATCCTTATTTTATGCTTAACTTTAGGTTTTTAATTTTAAACGGCTAAGATGTTTTTCCAAACTGTTTTGATTTGTACTGTAGCACAACCCCTTCTTCATATTTGTTGACACATATCAAGAGCGTTTATCATGACACTTAATTCAAAATGTAGATCATATTGATACACCAAATTGATGGCTAACGTTTTTTTCTCAATTAATCGAAGACTTTCTAGATTTTTGTTCTCCTACTAATCAATGTGGAAATTTTTTAGTGTTTGTCCCTCGAGAATTAGTAATTAATATGTATATAAAGCATTACTTTCGCACTCATCCAGAGCTGTACATCCATGAGTATTAAGTTCATCTATTTTTTGCTTTGGATTCCATATTTTGTGCACGCATGCATCCGGCTATGCGCACATGCATGCCTTTTTCTTTTTCTGTTAGTTTCCTACTAAGCTTCGGCTTGCATGCCCTTTTTTTTTGTTTCCTACTCAGATTTAACAGCAAATTTTATTGCATGTCACCAATCTAAGCCGTATACAAATCATTAAATGAAAATTTTACGATCAAGATTTTTTCTTTTTCTCTGATTAACGTTGGGATTTCTAGCCTTTTTCTTTTTCTCCGATTAAAGCAGGAATTTCCAGCCTTTTACACCCTAGGATTAACGTGAGGGCTTCTACGAGAGACTCCAATTAGTATAGATATAATTTCTTACTCAAATTTTTGAAACTTTTTTATATGATCCATATTATAGTCCCGAATTCAAAATTCTGCGTAAACCTAAAAAATTATTTTAGAACTTCTGTTTGTGTATTTATAAACTTTCCAATAGAAGTGTTTAGATCTAAAATTTTAACTAAAATTTTGATACGAAGTTTACAACCTTTAACTTTGAGTTTGCAAATTTTAATAACCATATAAAGCTATATTTGGATGCATAATCATAGGATCCAAATTAATGCTTATAGTTTAATCCCATTTAAATTATATTTTTAATATAATAATTTTAGCTTCCAAAGTTGTATTTCTATACATTCTTAGCTTAATACAGATTTATTTTAGATTTCAATTTTTATTTCAGTTCAAAATCTATTTTTCTAAAAAAATTTAAAATTTTAATTTCATTTCCTAATTTATATTTAAATATCCTTATTTTATGCTTAAATTTAGGTTTTTAATTTTAAACGGCTAAGATGTTTTTCCAAACTGTTTTGATTTGTAATGTAGCACAACCCCTTCTTCATATTTGTTGACACATATCAAGAGCGTTAATCTTGACACTTAATTCAAAATGTAGATCATATTGATACACCAAATTGATGGCTAACGTTTTTTTCTCAATTAATAGAAGACTTTCTAGATTTTTGTTCTCCTACTAATCGATGTGGAAATTTTTTAGTGTTTGCCCCTCTAGAATTAATAATTAATATGTATATAAAGCATTACTTTCGCACTCAACCAGAGCTGTACATCCATGAGTATTAAGTTCATCTATTTTTTGCTTTGGATTCCATATTTTTTGCACGCTTGCATCCGGCTATGCGCACATGCATGCCTTCTTCTTTTTTTGTTAGTTTCCTACTAAGCTTCGGCTTGCATGCCCTTTTTTTCTTTTAGTTTCCTTCTCAGCTTCAGCAGCGAATTTTATTGCATGTCACCAATCTAAGCCGTATATAAATCATTAAATGAAAATTTTACGATCAAGTTTTTTTCTTTTTCTCTGATTAACGTAGGGATTTCTAGCCTTTTTCTTTTTCTCCGATTAAAGCAGGAATTTCCAGCCTTTTACATTCTAGGATTAACGTGAGGGCTTCTACGAGAGACTCCAATTAGTATAGATATAATTTTTTACTCAAATTTTCGAAACTTTTTTCTATGATCCATATTATAGTCCCGAATTCAAAATTCTGCGTAAACCTAAAAAATTATTTTAGAACTTCTGTTTCTGTATTTATAAACTTTCAAATAGAAGTGTTTAGATCTAAAATTTTAACTAAAATTTTGATACGAAGTTTACAACCTTTAACTTTGAGTTTGCAAATTTTAATAACCATATAAAGCTATATTTGGATGCATAATCATAGGATCCAAATTAATGCTTATAGTTTAATCCCATTTAAATTATATTTTTAATATAATAATTTTAGCTACCAAAGTTGTATTTCTATACATTCTTAGCTTAATATAGATTTATTTTAGATTTCAATTTTTATTTCAGTTCAAAATCTATTTTTCTAAAAAAATTTAAAATTTTAATTTCATTTCCTAATTTATATTTAAATATCCTTATTTTATGCTTAACTTTAGGTTTTTAATTTTAAACGGCTAAGATGTTTTTCCAAACTGTTTTGATTTGTACTGTAGCACAACCCCTTCTTCATATTTGTTGACACATATCAAGAGCGTTTATCTTGGCACTTAATTCAAAATGTAGATCATATTGATACACCAAATTGATGGCTACCGTTTTTTTCTCAATTAATCGAAGACTTTCTAGATTTTTGTTCTCCTACTAATCAATGTGGAAATTTTTTAGTGTTTGTCCCTCTAGAATTAGTAATTAATATGTATATAAAGCATTACTTTCGCACTCATCCAGAGCTGTACATCCATGAGTATTAAGTTCATCTATTTTTTGCTTTGGATTCCATATTTTGTGCACGCATGCATCCGGCTATGCGCACATGCATGCCTTTTTCTTTTTCTGTTAGTTTCCTACTAAGCTTCGGCTTGCATGCCCTTTTTTTTTTTCCTACTCAGCTTCAACAACAAATTTTATTGCATGTCACCAATCTAAGTTGTATACAAATCATTAAATGAAATTTTTACGATCAAGATTTTTTCTTTTTCTCTGATTAACGTAGGGATTTCTAGCTTTTTCTTTTTCTCCGGTTAACGTAGGAATTTCCAGCCTTTTACATCCTAGGATTAACGTGAGGGCTTCTACGAGAGACTCCAATTAGTATAGATATAATTTTTTACTCAAATTTTTGAAACTTTTTTATATGATCCATATTATAGTCCCGAATTCAAAATTCTGCATAAACCTAAAAAATTATTTTAGAACTTCTGTTTCTGTATTTATAAACTTTCAAATAGAAGTGTTTAGATCTAAAATTTTAACTAAAATTTTGATACGAAGTTTACAACCTTTAACTTTGAGTTTGCAATTTTTAATAACCTTATAAAGCTATATTTGGATGCATAATCTTTAGGATCCAAATTAATGCTTATAGTTTAATCCCAATTAAATTGTATTTTTAATATAATAATTTTAGCTTCCAAAGTTGTATTTCTATACATTCTTAGCTTAATGCAGATTTATTTTAGATTTCAATTTTTATTTCAGTTCAAAATCTATTTTTTCTAAAAAAATTAAAATTAAAATTTCATTTCCTAATTTATATTTAAATATCCTTATTTTATACTTAACTTTAGGTTTTTAATTTTAGATCTAAAATTTTTACTAAAATTTCGATACGATGTTTACAACCTTTAATTTTGATTTTGCAAATTTTAATAACGATATAAAACTATATTTGGATGCATAATCTTAGAATCCAAATTAATGCTTATAGTTTAATCGCAATTAAATTATATTTTTAATATTATAATTTTAGCTTCCAAAGTCGTATTTCTATACATTCTTAGCTTAATACAGATTTATTTTTGATTTCAATTTTTATTTCAGTTCAAAATCTATTTTTTCTAAAAAATTTTAATCTTAATTTTATTTCCTAATTTAGATTTAAATATCCTTATTTTATACTTAACTTTAGGTTTTGAATTTTAAACGGCTAAGTTGTTTTTCCAAACTGTTTGTTTTGTACTGTAGCACAACCCCTTCTTCATATTTGTTGACACATATCAAGAGTATTTATCTTGACACTTAATTCAAACCGTAGATTATACTGATACACCAAATTGATGGCTAAGGTTTTTTTCTCAATTAATGTAAGACTTTCTAGATTTTTGTTCTCCTACTAATCAACGTGGAAATTTATTAGTGTTTGTCCCTCTAGAATTAATAATTAATATGTATATAAAGCTTTACTTTCACACTCATCCAGAGTTGTACATCCATGAGTATTAAGTTCTTCTACTTTTTACTTTGGATTCCATATTTTGTGCACGCATGCATCCGGCTATGTGCACAATCATGCCTTCTTTTTTTGTTAGTTTCCTACTAAGCTTCGGCTTGCATGCATTTTTTTCCTTTTAATTTTCTACTCAGCTTTAGCAGCAAATTTTATTGCACGTCACCAATCTAAGCCGTATACAAATCATTAAAAGAAATTGGACGATCAAGATTTTTTCTTTTCTCTGATTAACGTAGGGATTTCTAGCCTTTTTCTTTTTCTCCGATTAACGTAGGAATTTCCATCCTTTTACATCCTAGGATTAATAATGATGATGCTAGGACCAGTTCCTGCACACAGACACAAAGTAAGAGTACTTGCATAAAATATTTGTTCAACTCTTCAACATTGGAGAAAAAAAGTAATAAAAGCTATAGAAATCCCCTTTATTTCTCGCAACGCAAGCCTTTATTAGATGCTCGGGTAGAGGTGCACCGGCAGGCGCGGCTGGGCATGCAGCACCAGCGGCTTAGCCAGGAAGGTGTCGTGCATCGACTCGCTCAGCTCGATGACCGCCACCCCAGCCGGCTTGCTCCAGGTGAACCCCTGCAGGAGCCTGCCGAACAGCGTCACGCTCATCGCCGTCCCGAGCGACGCCGCGATGCAGCCACGGCGGCCGGTGCTGAAGGAGATGAACCGCAGCTCGTTCTCCGTGAGCGCCACCTCAGCAGCCATGTGACGCTCCGGCTTGAAGCGGAGCGGCTCGTCCCAGACCCTCGGGTTGCGGCCCAGCCCGGTACGGCTGAGGATGACGTGGCTGCCCTTGGGCACGCGGTAACCGGTGATGGAGGTGTCGGCGAGCGCGACGTGCGGCACGTTGAATGGCGCGACGGGGTGCAGCCGGAACGCCTCACGGATGCACGCCTTCAAGTAGTTGAGCCGCGGGATGTCCGACTCCTGCACTAGCTGCTCCCGGCCGACCACCCGGTCGATCTCGTCCACCGCCTTCTGCAGCACCTCTGGGCTGTTCATCATCTCCGCCAACGCCCACTCGACAGCGTTCGACGGGTTGTCCACCGCCGCGAACGTGATATCCTGCACCATGCATGCATGCATATGCACCACTTAGAGCACGTGCATCCCTAAATGCTAAGGCAATGTTAGAGATGAGATCAGAATTTTCTTAGCACCGATGCCAACAGATAGAGGAGTGGGTGCTAAACCTAAATTGCATAACATCGAAGTAAAACTTCGAAGCTAGTACGAATATAAGAAAAGTTGAAGTTTTTCTAGCTAAATATCTAGCTTTAGCATCTATAGGCGGTACTAAGGTCCTGTTTGTTTAGGCTTTTTCATTGATTTAAAAGCTAAAGTCTAAAAAAATGGGTAGCTTTTTATCTGGGTTTTTTAAAAGCCAGGAGCCTCCATATAACTAAAAGCCAAAAGCCATTGGAGAGGATTTTTTTGGCTTATTGAGGATTGGTTTTAGATTAATACTACTAAAGTTATGGTAAAATTATCTACATCTACCACGTATAAAGCCGTTAGCTTTTAAACTGTTTAAACCTAAAAACTGATTTTAAACTATAAGCTAAAAAACCTAAGCCTAAACAAACAGAGCCTAAGGGTTACAGTAAAAATAGCTAACAATGATTTTGTGGAGAGAGAGGGGGGTTTAGGGCTTGTTTGTTTTTGCTGTGAATTTTTCAAGAGCTGATTCTTGATTATGGCTGTAGAGAAGCTGATTCTGTATGCTGGATTCTGGGATGATATTTAGTAGGTAATTATTTGGAACTTTCAGTGGCATTTTTATATTTGTATTCCTCAGAATCTATAGAAGTACATATGAAGTAGATTGTGGATTCTACTGTACATTGTGATGGATTATGAGAATCTTAGAATCAGACTGTTTTTTTATCCCATTTTTGGAAGTAGAATCCACATAAAAACAAACGCCCCTAAATATACACCTTAGGACAATAGGACCTACTACTTTGGATGCTAGTGCACACTTGTCAACTAGTTTTTTTTGCATGCAGAACAGCAGTACATATCTCGTGTATTGACTTGCATGCAAACATGGCGTACATTGTTGGGAGGCGATCGAATACCTGACACTGTGCTTTGACCTCCTCGATGGTGAGCAATGGGTTGCCCTCGGCGTCTTTGAGCGTGATAAGCACGTCGAGGAAGTCCTCGAGCTCCTGCCTCTCGCCGCTCTTCCACTGCCTCCACCGCTCGTCGATGACCGTGTCGTGCAGTCCGTTCACCGTCGCGTTGGCCTCCTTGACGCCCTTCTCGTGGCCGTCGAGGTCGAGGCCGAGCAGCCACGGGAGGTAGTCGGAGATGCAGAACGCGTAGAGGAGACCCAGGGAGGTGAACACGGCGTCCACGTGCTGCACCTCGAGCGGCCCCGGCCCGCCGTTGGGCTGCGGCTCGCCGAAGTAGCGCTTGCCGAAGACAAGCCGGCGGATGACGTTACCACAGTAGTGCCGAGCAACGTGCCTGACGTCGACAGTGGCGCCTGAGTACCTCGTGGCGAGGTTGTAGACGTAACGGGTGAGGTTGTCGGCCTCGTCGGCGCGCTTGGCGTGGAGCCACTTGTGGCGGGAGGGGCAGATGATGTCAGAGGTGAGCACCCGGCGCATCTTCTTCCACTGACCGCCGAACGGCGAGAGCACGGCGTTCTTGTAGACCCCGCTGAACGTCCTGGACGCGAAGGTGAGCGGGCGGGACGCGAAGTTGGCGTCCTGCTTCTGGAGCACCTCCCGGGCGATCTTGGGGCAGGTGATAGGGACGACGTGGACGCGGCCGAGGCGGACGCAAGCGATGTCGGTGCCCATATCCTTCATCATGAGATGGATCCACCGGAACGCCGGCTTGTTGAGCATCATCTCGGGCACATTACCCACCACCGGCCACGGCGCCGGCCCCGGCGGGAGCGGCGCAGATGAGGACGCGCCACTACTCTTCACCTGCGGCCGAAGCCTTTGGACGAGGTAGATGAGTGTTATTGCTAGCAGCAGTGCTTTCACAAGTGCAGAGGAGGACGTCGTTCCAAGCATCGTGTCCCATAGCTCCATTGTGTCAGTTTTGGCTAGTTGGGGGCTTGGGGCCTGCTCTGAGCAGCGAGCGAATTAATAGCGCTCACTGCCGTCCCAAACACGGTGAAGTAAGAAGTAACTGCTGACGTGCCTAGGCCCCCTAAGAAAATCTACTGCCTCCGGTTACAAATAGTCATTGTTTTGAGCATGGACACCATCTCCAAAACACAATTTTGATCACCAATATCTATTATACTATATTTATAAACCCCAAAATATATAATATTATGAAAAGTACTTTTCAAGACAAATCTACATATATCATTTTCATGTATCCAATCTAAATATTTTAAAAGATAGTAACAGTCAAAATTTCAAAAGTTTGACCACATCCTTATAAAAAACGGCAACTATTTGTGACCGAAGGGAGTACAAGTTACTCGAGCTTGCTCACGAGTCAAGAGACTTGCCGTAGACCATATTTGTTTGGGTTTTTTCATCGGCTTAAAAGCTAAAAGCCTAAATGAGTAGGTGATTTTTACCTAGGCTTTAAAAGATATAAGCTTTCATATAACTAAAAACCAAAAGTCATTAAAAAAGTGATTTTTTAGCTTATTAAAGGTTGATTTTAGACTAATATCGCTGAAGTTAAAGTATCACGTGTATAAAAGCCGATTTCTTAAGTCTTCTCAATTTCGCTATAAAATATTATGTAAAGATTTAATTGTCGAGCTTTTCTATACCGAGATCGATTGTTTAGGTAAAATTTTATACAAAGATACGCTGAGGTGACCAGGTCGGCGGGTCATATCCGTGCTCCACGAGACGACCACGCAAGACCCACCCCATCCCCGCGCCCGCTCCCCTTCCTTCGAGAACACCAAACCGGGTCCACATGTCATTATGTAATGCGTGACTCAGCTGCATCTGTCTTCCCTCACCGTACCTACGCGGAATCACCTGACCGACACGCGGGGCCGGGCCGCGACCGCAGTGCAGTGGAGCCAACCTGTCATGCTCACACGCCACGTCCCGTGAGGAATCTCGAGGCTTCCGTCTCTTCTGCGGCAGCTACTTTTCTTAAACACCACGCTAGCTTCCTTCCCCTTCTCCGCCCACTCTTCCTCCTCCGATTCAAAAACCCCTCGTCTCGTCTGCTCCGTCTCCGGCGCCGCTAGGGTTAGGGTTTTCGGCCCCTCCTCCGGTAAGCCTCCAGCTCCCGACTCGCTCCCAGTGCTTGGGTCTCTCGTAATGTCGCTGGGTTTTGGGTCTCCTCCCGCGCCGGCGCCGCCCTCCCACGAGCTTGGCTTCGCCTCTTTCGGATGCGACTAGTGTCTGCCATCAGCTGAGGGGTGTGCTCTGGACGACGTTGGATGTGAATCGTGTGATTGCTGTAGGGAGTGAGTAGAGCGTACAGCGTATTAGCGTCCTCTTAGGCTGGGACCTAGGTTGTTGGCATAGCCAATTGTTAGGCACAACGGCTGAGCTTTGCATTGTTCAATGGCAGTACTAGACTTTGGTCTGAAGTAACGCTTAAACTGATTTTTGCTAATCGGCTAGGACTACCTAGACGCTAGTTCTAGATCCAATGCGTGACCCCTGATATTAATTGTAATTGAATTTTTTCGGATATGCTAATTTATTTCTTATTCCCCTCACACAAAAATGTTTAGATTTTGTGGAAACCAATGATTTCGAACTAGGATTTAGTATGCAGCATATGTTAAGTCACTTGCCCTTTGCATATTCCAATGAAGTAATGGGTGCCTGAGGGGGAGAAGGGGTTGGGATGCATAGTCCTGTAAATATTATGAATGGTTAAGTGAAGCTTAACCTAGATTCGAGGTGATTTGTGTTTATCTGAGAGAATATATGCTTTCATGTGTTGGTAGGGTTGGCGTATACAGAGAGTTTATAGGTCATGCTGACAAGTTGGATTTAAAATACTGTGGTTGTAATCATTAATCAACGTTTTGTAGCAAATGTAACCCTCGTTGTCAACCTGAATCATCCTTTCATTTAGTCCCAACTTTTAAATACCAGAATTTGACTGAGATATTTGAAGAGAACTTTGTTATTCTGCTGATAGCAAATTCCCTTCGGTAAATTCCATCAGGCCTGCACTCTGAAAGTTATTTTGAAGGATTTATGCAAATACCCTGAACACTCTTGGTGAAGGAAACGTGCTGTATGGTCTTGTGTTCCTGTTCTAGCATATGAATCAGCTGTGGATAAGGATTCTTCTTGATTGAAAAAATGCCAACAAGAAAAAAAGGCCTTGCAATAAATGCAACTGGTGAGCATGTCAATACCAAAGCTAGCATACAACCTAGAAGATCAACTCAGACTGCAGCTGCTGAAAAGAAAGTCAATGATCTGATTACTTCTTCCTCCAAAAAGCAGAAAGCTGGTAAAGTTTCCCTCCCGGCTCCCCCGTACAACTGTTCTGTCTGAAGCTATAGCTTATTTGTAGGAGTGTATGATATAAGATAGTTAGAAAACTTTGGTAGAAGAGCTAAGTTTAATATTTTATATTCTCAAATATCCAGCTTGTAGTATATTGTCAGTGCTCTTTTTATCCAAACTAATTCCTGTTGTATAGGTACATTTTTACCCACTATTTTCACTCGTGTTAGTGATTTTTGGTGATTATTATTCCTTCATTTGACTGCAAGTAGTTGGTCTGCAGCAATGTATTATTTTGAGCTTTCAGGAAGTTGGCAACTTGGTATACACTTAGATCTGCCTGGTTTTGGTGCTGAACATTGTTCTAATTGTTGACTCTGCAGCCGGAGGCCTTCTGAAGAAGAATCGAGTTCACAGGGGTCGAAGAAAACTGACATCTGTCTGTGATTCTACTGATACCGAAAATGAAGTTGCTGATGTGCCAAGTAGTAGTTTCCTTGATCACAAGGTAAGGTTATTTTTGTTCAAGTGAGTTGTTTACCTGATCTGGTGTTGTCTACTTGCATTTATCGTGCAATGTGTTCCAGCAAAAGCAATAAATGAAATGAAAACCTAGTCTTTGAAGTATTCTTTTCTGCAAACCAACTTTTTGCATGTTTTTGTATGTCATAAGCCCGATTTTTGCCATCTGCAACTGTCATCCTTCTTAGTGCATCAATCATAGCCATCTTTCTTATTTCAACAATCATTTGATTTTGGCACTAAGTGTTTTTTTACTGCTAATTAGAAGGGCTAGGAACTTGATTGTTCCTTAAATTATTCTTTATTTTACATACTTATACATCTAATTGATCTTTTGTTTTGCCAGCAATCTCATGAAAATGATGAAGATCGTTCATGTGATTCTATATTTTCTCCAACGTTTCACCATCATAATGAAGATGGCAGTGATTGCTTGAGTAAAGGTACGCAATTAGAAGATTGAACTTCTCTCCTCTAAATTATAGCTTTTGAATATTTTATTTTTACCATCTTAACATGTATTAGTGTATTAGTTTATGCTTTAAGACAGTAACTAATGTTAAGGGTATAGATATTGTCTTATATAGACTCTCCTTATATAGGTTTTCCTTATATAAGTTTTCCTTGTATAGGTATTACCTTATGTAGGTTTTCCTTTTGTTCCCACTTGTACATCTATATATTTTGACCTATTGGCCTCATATTGAATACAAGAAGTGCTATTCATAACATGGTATCAGAGCCACAAGGTTAGGGTTAGGGTTTACCGGCGTTGCACTTGCGTCATCCCTAGCCTCCACCTCGTTCTTCCGCTATCGCTGTCCTCGGGAGAAGAAATCTCCACTCCCAGGGCAGCCACCTCCGTGACACGGCTCCTCCGCCCGTTGTCATCGGCCTCGTCAATGGCCGGCCGCAACGCTGCCACCACATCGGCCCCGGCCTCCCTTGCCGGCCTACGCTGCCTCCCTGAGCTTCCCGTCGGCCTCCTCCATAGCGACGACGCTGCTCTTCCAAGCTCGAACCGTCGCTCCTCCGCGCTCGGGACTCGAGGACACCGCCATCTTTTGCTTCGGCTGAGGTTCCTCCTGGACGCCGTTGATGCTTGGCTGCCCGGCCAACGCCCTGTTCTACCGAAGCTCCTCCTAGACGCCGCAGACGCTTTGCCTCCTCCGGACACCGCAGACGCTTCGCCTCCTCCCGAACACCGCCGCCGCCCTGCCCCGCCGAAGCTCCTCCCAGATAGGGGTGAAAACGGATCGGATACGGACGGTTAATAGCTCTACCATATTTGTTTTCATATTTTTTTCTCGGATACGGATAGTTCGGATACGAATACGAATACAGATAATGTCGAATACAGATATGGATCGAATACGAATCGAATCGGATACGGTTTCGAATATTTATCGGAACATAATAACCCCTTAGATTGTACATAAAAAATCAACAAAAACACATAACTAGTTGATTTGATCAAAACATTATTGAAAATTAAACAAATATAAGCATTTTCATTCACTTAGACAATAGTTGGATATCATGTCGCAAACAAAATTATGTAAGACTTAGTTCATCACACACATACAATAAGTTCATCATACACGTAGATCAAAACACAAAATGAAGGCAATCCTTGCTCAGAGATACAAATGGAAGCAAACACAGAACACACTAAAAGTTTGATAATACTTAGATACTATGCCTCTAGAAAAAGTATATAACACACACATGTAATGAATCAAAATTTATATTCTTTGTTGAATTATGTTAAAAATAATAAATTATGTATTTATGAATTTTTATGCATTTTTAGCTACTTATTTAAAATATTTTCCTATTAAGAACAGTGGTATTTGAATTTTTGAGAAAATTTTAAAATCTGATAAAATCTTGAAAATATTTTTTTTAAATGTCAGATTTTCTGGAACTTTATCAAAAAAATTCATAATTTTTGGAGTTGTTTTGATTGAAACTTGATTTGTGGATTAGTTAAATTAGAAAACGATTTTAAAATTAAGAAACCTTTTTGGGCCAAAAGAGTAGCCTTAGCCTAGCCCACATGCATATCCGGATATCAGACCCATCAATATATGGATTATCCGTATCCGTATCAGATCCGATACTATCTGACAAATTTCCGATCCGATAGAATCCGTATCCGAAAATTGTCCGGATTGGTCGGAAACTATCCGATCCGTTTTCATCCCTACTCCTAGATGCCGCCGCGTCGAAGCTTCTCCCGGACGTTCGTTAACTAATCGGATTTCAATTTGATCGGTTTGGTTCAATTGAATCTGATTTCAGCTCAACTCCGATTTTTCAACACCGGCTTCGGCTCCAACTTTCTGCTCTGGCTTTAGCCCTTGGCTCTTCTACTACTGGTTCGGTCTTGGCTCAGCTTCGGCTTTCGGCTACTCCGATTTCCGACTCATTCCGTTGGCTCGGCTTTGTTGCTTTGTCGACTTACACCTACCGGTTTCGGCTTCTCTGGCTCTCGGCTCTGGCTTTGTTTGGGCTCTTCTGTCGACTTGGCTGCTTCATCGCCTTTTTTGTCGGCTTGGATGTGCTCTTCCGTCGACTTGGCTTCTTCGTTGGCTCTCGATCGACGGCTTCTTCGGCTCTCGGTCGGCTTGGCTCTTTCATAGGCTTGGTTTGGCTCTTGGTCGGCTCCTTCATCGGTCGCTTCTTTTGTCGGCTTGGCTCTCCTTTGAGTCTTTTATTCTTAGAGTCATTGTTTCCGTTGCGTCCATCCAAGTCCTTGGCATCTTGGTTCTTTCGTTGACTTAGCTCTTTTTATCGATTTTCGGCTCATTCCGTCGACTTCGATTTCTGGCTCATTACATCAACTCGGCTCTTTTTATCGGCTCGGCTCATTCCGTTGACTCCAATTTCCGACTCATTATGTCAACTCGGCTCTTTTCTTCGTCGACTTGGCTCCTTTGCCGGCTCGGTTTTTCAAGAGTTGAATGCTACGACAACTACTTCAAAACCATCACTTTGGATTTTCCCTATTTTTAGTGTCAACCCTTCCAGATGCAGTGCTATTGTGTACGCCTTGCATTTGTATGTGTGTGTTGGGGGGTTAAGGGAATATATATTGTCTTATATAGACTCCTTATATAAGTTTTCCTAGTACAGGTATTATCTTATATAGGCTTTCCTTTTGTTCCCACTTGTACATCTATATATTCTGGCCTATTGGCCTCATATTGAATATAAGAAGTGCTATTCATAACAACTACTAACTTATCTTCTATGACATCTTATTTCCTTAGTACCTTAGGTCACAATAAAAAAATATACTCGTTTGATTGCATCCTTTCCATAATTTATAAGCTCTCAGGTGAAGATGTACTTAGATCTATCCTATTGACATTGTAGGCTCACCTGTGTAGGATATTTAATTTATATTATGGAACTCCATCCAAAATTTCACGATGTATGGTTAGAGCTGTGAAGAGATTGAATTTGAACGACTGTATTGCTCTTAGTCACTTCAAATGATATTGTCAATCTATAGAATGGGATTCAATGCAAGTGCTTTGATATCTTATTTTGGTTATCAGCCTATCCCTCACACGAGTCAATTTCTGTAAGGTGAAAGGAACTGTTCTCTCTTATTGGCATGCTTCTTACACTTTACTAGGTGTACTGGATTTTTTTAGGTTATCTAGGTTCACTTCTGTATTACTTTGTGGAGGATATTTATGAATGTATTGATGATTTTTTATGAGTGGTAAACTGGTAACAAGTGAGCATCTGGAAGCCCTGAATTACGGTATTCAGCTTTCTCTTTCCCTGATTAATTTGTGTCGTATAATGCAATCCCAGCTTCTCCTCTGGAGCATTTGTTTTATCAGTATGGTTGCAATGGTATTCATGAGAATTTGACAAAGGATTTAAATAATATAAATTAGTTTTATTTTTGCAACCTTTGCACTGCGAAGGATGCGTCCTTGAATGTGAGCAAGCCCAACACTATACAGGTATTCTTTTGCGTTACCAATTGTCAGATCTGTGTTTGCGTTTTCACATGCATGTAATTAGGGATATGAAATGTTCCTTTTTAAGATAACTCGATAATTTTGTTTATTACATATTTACATGCACTCTGTGGATATGCTATGACGCCTACCACATTACTTTCTTCTCCAGTCTGTATTTTTTCCAATACTCTACTTTAATCATGCAGGATTAGAGCACAATGAACATGGACCTGGTTCTGATCAGAATGCTAAATATGCTAACATGACGTGTAATACATTTGATGGTTTGAGCGATCACTCTTACACAGTTCATATGAAATCGACATGTGGAAACACAATGCTTGAAGATGATGAATTCAGTGAATTGGGTAGTCTTTCCCCCGAAGTGTCTGCTATATATCTTGCAATGCAGCACTCTAAGCTGGAGTGTATTGATGAACAGAGTCAAGATTCTATCTCAACAGATGGTTGCGCTGATCATGATGAAAGTGAAGAGCTTGATGATTTTGACCCTTATGTCTTCATAAAGGATTTGCCCGATTTATCTATGGTGGTTCCCAAGTTTCGACCTGTTATTCTTCCAAAGCAAACCCGGAGCTGCCCTAGAACTACTCTCGTCCTTGATCTGGATGGTAAGACGACTGTTGTGGATATTCTATCCTGGATATAGACTCTTGGTGAACTCTCTTGATGGAATTATATTTTCACGATGTTTCTTCCATTAATAATGGAGAAAAGATTGTTATTCCTCTATATTACTCCCTCTTTCATATTATGACTCATTCCAGTTGTTTGAGCGATAATATGAGTGGCAAAACAATCAATATAACCTTACATAATATGTGTTAGAACAAGAGATAACTTCACATGCACAATGTTGCATTTAAGTGAAGGGCATTGGATGGAAAGATTGTCGTAAATTTGTCTCAGGAGAGGTAGTATGAATAGTAATCTGAAACAAAAGTAGAAGCCTGAAATGACTTATAATGGAGGTGGCGCTTTTCTTTCTTTTAATGAAGCCCTTAGATGGCATGTTGATGAAACAAAAAATAGAAATCCAGCTACTTCCATACATAAATCAATGCATGCTAGTGTGCCACTGATAAGGCCAAGGATCTGTGATGAACTTGGAACTGGTAGAAGCCCATGAAGCCTGTAAAAAGCGCAATTAAATTTCTGTTGAACATGATTGCATATCATTGTTATGACTTATGACTACTGCAGCCTGATCATTATAGTTTGTTAATTATTCACATAAGTACATAACTATAAACCATGTTTCTTAACTTCAACTGAGCAGAACTTTGCTGCCTCCAATCCCTATCCCTTCTGGTTTTTTCTATATATTTATTTGATCAAATGCAATCTGTCCTGGTGTTTGCTGTTAGCACTTACCCGTAATCTTGGTATTTTCCTTTCATTATGCATCCAGTGTTAACCTAACCTTATGGTATTGTCATGCTGTCATGCAGAGACACTGGTGCATTCTACTCTTGAGCCCTGTGAAAATTCTGATTTCACATTCCCAGTTCATTTTAATCTCAGAGAGCACACAATCTATGTACGGTGCCGTCCATATCTGAAAGAGTTCTTGGCGAGAGTAACAAGCATGTTTGAGACAATCATTTTCACGGCCAGTCAAAGTATTTATGCAGAACAACTACTTAATGTACTTGATCCTAAAAGAAAGTTGTTCCGCCATCGAGTTTACCGTGAATCTTGTGTCTTTGTGGAGGGTAACTACTTAAAGGATCTATCGGTTCTTGGGCGTGACTTGGCTCGTGTGGTCATTGTTGACAATTCTCCTCAGGTATGTACTAAAGCATACACATTTCTGAAAGGAATTTTGAAGTCAATCAAGTTACCATGATTCAAGTAGCACTGATATGCTTATGTGTTGGTTTAGTATTATAAATCAAGTTTGTATATAGGGTTGCTATATATGTTAGCTCTAGAGGGTACAATTTAAATTGTTCAAAATGAAGATAATAGGCAGGGACATGGTGAAACAAACAAAAAAGCTTCTCCTGGTTAATAATCATGATGCTTTGGTCTGTCTTTTCCTGGCTGTTGTGGAATAACAACATGAACAACATATCAACAAACTTGTCTTACTGGTCAGTGGTCATCACCATTTTTCTTAGGTTTCAAAATCTTTACATGTACACTCATTGATCATTTTGAGTTGGGTATAATTTAACATTGTGCTTTTCATTGGTATAAGAGTGCTCAAGAGAGAAACTTATGCTCATTGGGCCTTGAAATGGATTTGCTGAGCAATGGTCCGAGTAGTAGTAAGATGTGTCAATTCCTTTGCTGTGTGCAATGAAACTCGCACAAGTTCTGCTTTCAAAATAAACTCGCATAAGTTCATATTTATTCATTTGGAATATCCTCTCAGTTTGGTATAGGACAGATTTTCATGGTAGTAACGAATTACCCATTTTTCTTGAGTCAGTTCTGCAATCCATTAGCATCAGTTATAAGCAGATGAATTGAGATGTGGTTACTGATATTCTCGCTTTCAGGCTTTTGGGTTCCAACTTGACAATGGTGTTCCTATTGAAAGCTGGTTCGATGATCCAAATGACAAGGAGCTCCTAACATTGATCCCCTTTTTGGAAAGCTTGGTTGGGGTGGAAGATGTTCGACCATTTATCGCAAGGAAGTTCAACCTTCGCGAGAAGGTGGCTACTGCATCTTCCCTCTCGATGCACTTCTAGATGTCATCATTTTCGGAATGCAGAGCGTATCAATTGAAGTGGCAGTCTCTCCCGAGAGAGAGAGAGAGAGAGAGAGTACGGGAAAGGAACCGAAATGGTGAATAATCTGTATCATATCTGAATCCCCGCCCTGGTACAATCCTGTGTTATTTGATTATGAACCCCCATTCCGATGTAGAATTTGCTCTGTCGTAATTTTTATACTGGAAGAGTTAGGGAATCTTGTGTAAGCAGTAGTGAAACCCATGCGAGTTGTCATGGCCTTGTTGTGCATCGCAGGTAATTATCCTTGTGCTCCAGTCTGTAATGGGCCAGTAATTATCCTTCTGTAATTGTCTAAAGAAATGTATCCACCTGTAGTTCTCAAAAGTAATGCAAAGCCCAAAAGTCGGTTAGGATTATTACCTGACAATCGAGCCTTTATATCTCCATCCGTAATTTCCTAGTTTCCGTCCATGTAGTATATAGCTGTACTGTATGTATAGCTAAAGGATATAAAGAAGCACTACCTGCAAAAATGTGCTCTGCCACTTTATTTTTTGCTTAAGACATCTACATTGTGCAAAGTTTTTTGCGTTTCTCTCACTGATTTTTGTTTTGTTTCTCTGAGTGTTGTGCTTTCTATCACTACACGGCTGCAGGTATGAGCCACCTTCCTCCTCGTAGCATCCTAGTAATTCGGCGACGTACGCACTCGCACTCGAACGCTGCATAGGTTGGTTTTGGTGGGCGACGAGGGCGCTCTGGCTGCAACGGCGGAGGTGGTGCGGCGCTCCGGGGCGGCGGAGGGGTTGAAGTGGTGGTGGGGCTGGGTTTCGAGGCCTGCGACGACGCAGCGGTGGAGATGGCGTGGCGCTGCTTCGGCGCGGGCCTGGATGCCTTGGTGAACTGCAACTTCTACGAGGGTATAATATACTACTGAATTTCACATGCTGCGACCTGTACTAACTGGTTGCAATTTTCTCTCTATTTGTTTTATCCTTAACTTCAGCTCGTACCCACAGCCCTTTGCCATGCTCTGAAATTCCATCCCTTCTGCTCATCTTGCCCCCTGGTCTCCTAGTTTAGAGCAAAAAAAATAAAAAAAAAATTCTCTCTGGTCTTGACGGATTAATCAATAACAAGTCCATGACGATGAGAACAAGGATGCGCTCTAGGCAGTGGGCTGTATCGGTGCCTTTTAATTTGTTCCGCATCAAATCTGGACGTATTCGGTAGAATCTGTGGGATGCGGGAATACAGAAAATCAGATGAACTGGATTCTTACTCGCAACCCATATCATGTCTTCGATAGATTTCTGAAGTACCATGTTGGCATGTTCACGAAATCAGTCAGAAGTCTTTTTAATTCTTGTCAATATACTTGGGGATACGGTGCCTTTTACTTGAAAGAATAAAAGAAATAGTGCTTGTTTCCTGTGTCCATATTTGGCCTGCAGGCTCACTTAACCACAGTAGAGAATGTTGCAGTAACTATGACATGCCAATTTTGTTCTCTTCCCCAATATGCGGCTGATTATAATCTTTTATTTATAAATGCTTGTTTTACTGTATGAGCAGGAGAAGTGTAAGATTGCCTCAATACAAGTGAGGATGAGTACAAGACCATAAAAGTCAATGTAATAATAACACCTCGGTTTCTAATGAAGGCAATTGCAAAGCGGTTCCAGGTTTCAGAATCCGGCGGGTCTGCCATACTCTTAACTCAGATTATCGGTGCTGCGAGAGGATTATATCCTGGGGCTGCAGCATATGGCACAAGTTTAGGTGCTATTCACCAATTGGTCTGAGTAAGTCTTGTTTACTACTACTAGTGTGGTATTGCCGTTCCTGTCTGTATGGTTGTGTTGTTTGTTCCATGTCCAGCAGAAAGCCTGCAACTGGTTTACTTACAATGCTAAATTGCACATGGGAATGTACACACAGGAAATGAACAAACAAATTTGGCTAAATATAATTCTGATACGTTTATGAGTTTCTACACCCACTAAAAACCACATGTGAAGACACCAAAAGAGAATCCTACCTTTGCATTATGAAGTTACAAAGGGTTTTTGGTCATTAGCAGTGTTTCACTCAATAACTGGATCTTCAGCATTCCTAGATCCTATCTGGTTAGTTGGTTCTTGATGTGTAGTTCATTTCTACTTTCTACCTTCAACCCTACTTGGTTGGCAGGATTAAGCAAGGCTGTTCCGCAGTTTAGTCTTACCTTACTTTATAAATAACATTTTCAGTGGCAACTGACAATCTGTTGTCTCTTGATTCCTAGTGTTATTATTTATGATATCGGTCGTATCATCCTGGATTTCTGCCCTCGTTTCAGCTGTCAGCAATGGAGATTGGCAAGCACAAGATAAGAGTGAATGCAGTGTGTTCAGGTTCCCTCTGTCGGTGGGGAAGGAGAAGGCAACTGGGGAGGTGATGCCCCTGCGGAGATGGCTCGATCAGGAGAAACCGCGCTGTATACCTGGTAGGGGACGAGTCCCGCTACATGACGGGCACAACCGACCAAATATGTCGATGGTGCACAGTCCATTGTGCGGCCACGCATGAGCGGGAAGGAGCTGATCATGGTATGGTGCGTAATCTGGAGGTGGACTAAAAAAACGGATTTTGGGTAGGATTGCTCCTAGTATGTTGTTGTACAGTAGCTTTGCGCAGAGACGAAGTGTTGAAGCACCATGACGTCCGGTAACCAGAAGCCGTTCTATGGTTGAGGGCTCAGGGCCTCTGTTTGGAATTGCAAGTCATAGCATTTGACAGTTTTGAAAACCGTAGTTTTTTTTATACATGTTCGAGACATGAAATATCACAGTTTTCGAAAACCACAGTTTTTTTACGTTATTTCGAGAAACCATGCATGATGTGTTTGGCAGTCGCAGTGTTCAGTGCAATATTTTGCTTTTAGATATAGGTACATTATGTTAACTAGCTGCTATAAGAAAATTAAACAAGTTGAAAACGTGCAAACGTTATAGTTAGCTTTTACATGTAACAATACATACATGATAGCTATACTTAGAAACATTGAATACTTTGTACATGGACGGTCAAATATCCTAGAGGCTGCGTCAGTGGAACGATGCCTTAAACGAGATATAGTGCACTGTACTGTAACCCTTAATGGTATTAGGCATGACCGGCATTTTTTTTATATATTTCATCAAAGTTTCGGCGGCAAGGGCCAAAGGTTGCGTAACGAGCGGTGCGGAGAGCACGGAAGCTAGCAAGTCGTTGCTCGGTTTCCGAGAAAAAAGAGAGGATTTGAGTGGATTTTTTAAAACTTCAAAAATACCATGGTATTTGGAATACTACGATGTATAAAACATTGTTTGTTGTATGCAAACATCTTAAAATTTTAATACTATAGTATTTTATAGAAACCATGTACTGTATTCTTTAAGGGTACAACTATTTTACGCTCGATCTCACTGATACTTCGGTGCGCACTTCATATGAGCGCTCCACGTGGTACTCCACTAGGCCATTAGCATGTTGAGCAATACTATCTCATCCGCTTGCAGTTAAACGTGATTGATTCCTTATATGTTGTATTTGAAAAGTCTAGACAAGTTCAACTCAAAATTTTCAAATCAGATATTTTCAACAACAAAAATCAAATTAGAAAGTTCCAACTCGAAAATTTTCAAATCAGGAAGTTCCAAATCGAAAAGTTTCAACTCCGAAAACTTTCAATTAAAATATTTTCATTTCAAAAGTTTCGATTCAAAAAACTTTTGGTTCGAAAATTTTCGATTTAAAATTCAACACAAAAAAAATTCAATAAAAAATTTTAAATCGGAAATTTTCAACTCGAAAAATTTTAAATCGAAAAGCTTTAGCTCCGAAAACATCCAATTCAAAAACTTTCGGACCAAAAAGTTTTTATTCAACAAACTTTCGGTTCGAAAAGTTTGCTCAAAAAACTTTCGAAAGTGGTTAAAAAAATACTTGTTTTCAAAAACTTGAGGGGAAAATTTGAAATACAAAACTATTTTGAGTTTGAGAAAAGTGAATGGAAGAGTAAAAAGTGATGAAGAAGGTTATGCCACTTGTCACAGGGAGAGGATCTTTGAGGTAGAAAGAAAGTGATAGAAGGAAGGAGGTAATGCCACCTATCACAAGAAGAAAGTCTTTGAGTGGGAGGTGATACCACTTGTCATAAGAAGAATATGTACTCATCAAATCTTTAGTAAAGATGACTTTAAATTAGTAATTCCCTTCCTTTAAAACTTCAAAAATTCATTGTATCAAAATAGGCGCTCCCGTGTAAATGTGTGGTTTATATCATTGAATGGTTGGATGTGTACACGGTTAATTCCAAGTCCATTTCGCAAAAATGGCATCGACGAGTACATACCAAGTTTGTCGGACTCTTTATGTGTCAGTGCTAGACGTAGTGAATGAATGGCACCAATATGAACAACTTTTACACGCACCATATTGCTAGTTCCAAACTCGACCCAATCAACGCAACGTGTGATCACATTACTTACAAGGAAGAGATTGGTTGTTTTAGTGATTAATTAGGGTATATACAATAAGGCCATGTCAGCTGGCTCTTAACTTGTACACATCAGTTTTTATCTATGTGGAGGAGTGAGAAAAGAGAAGAGAGCTGGCTCTTAGCCAGCTTTGCACGGGAGTATAGATAGATCATTTATATACAAGAGAGAAAAGATAGTTATTACACAGCATCTAGAGACAACATTTAGAGACAATTATTATATAAACTGTCTTTTAGCTTACTATTAACTCGTAGTTGACTTTGCTATTGTACTTAACTCCCTCGTGATTGTTTACGAGGAACCAGCGCATGCAAACGATCAATTCGTCGGGGTTTTGGACGCATCCCAGTCACGCCACGGCAAGGGCAGCCTTTTGTGAAATCTCGGGCGTCCGTTCCCAAACGTAAGGCCCAGGATGGCACAGAAGTTGCTACGCTTCCATTCGCGCAACGTGTGTTCATCTTGTCGCGCAACATTTGCAGCATCTCTTCTCTACTACTTATTTTAAGAAGTTGGTGCTGAATGATGCGATCTTCATCTTTTCTCACCTCCTCTCTCGTATTATTCTTCCTAAAAACTATATGAGAGGTGCTTCAATGCTTTTCTTTTTTACAGTTGCACAAATATTAAAGCATGAATGAAGAGTAGATGGAGATTACTTATCCCTTCGTTTGCTTCAAGATTTGTACAACTTGTATTAGAAGGAAAAGTATTGAAGCACTGTATGTATAAGAAAAAAAAATCACCCTATAACAAACAACAAACAAATTAACTACCTTCAATTTTGACTCCCACAAATTCCTTTTATACGGGTCTCGATCATCCCCTCACATCGCTCTGCTTTTTCAGTCGTCACCAACAAATAAGGTTGCATCAGACGTTGATGTTACTAGGCCATCATGTTATCGTCATGGAGTGAGGCCACCTCTGCTGGCTCCAGACGTCACGACAATGCCGATGCATGCTGAGAATGTGATATGAGCCGAGCACAACAGCAAGCCCAGGTGGTATCGTATCGTCATCGATCGATTCACTCGTCCTTTTGTGTGGAAGAAGGTGGTGTGCTGCGGAGGAGGTTCCTCCTGTCGGCCGGCACCGTTTTGGTCTTCTCCAGCACACCGAAGAAGACGGACCCGCCGATGCCAATCCACAGCACTCGCGGCTCAATGCCCTGCCAACACACTTTCAAATCAATCCAATGCGCCAGCAGACATGAGCAGGCAACTCAAAATAGGTACGTAGCTAACTTCTTCATGGCAATTGGCTGATCACACACAAGAAAGGACCAATGTGAATGGATATGGACCAAAGATTGTGGTCTACAATGCAACTAATTGGATGGCCAATCCAAACACTTCTACTTAACATCAGGTTATCTAGTATTTTGTTAATATATGTAGTACTGTAAGTGTTCAAGCTGTTTATATCTGTGGTACTACTGCACTTTTTTATTTTACCTTCAAGAATGCCCCAGGACCTTCCTCTCTCAAAATTGTCTGAGAACAGCTTACAATTCCGGAGTATCGGTTTGCTTGTCCCTGCAACCGGAACCAACGCAACAGTGATCGGTGATACGAAAAAAAGGGGGGGTTCCTGTGTGGGAAAGTTTATTGCAAGTACAAGGATCGACCTGAACCATCAATCTTGTCTTCAGGACATCGAGAGGTGTTGTTATAGCCCCAGTAATGGCACCAAACACAAAAGAAGTAGAAGGAAGTTTTTAGGTTTATAAAACAGGCAACATATGAATAGAAAAATGGAAAACCAAACACTTTGCAGAGCGCCAAAGAAGTCGATGGACAGCTCCGGAAAGATGTCGACCAGCTTCACGACAGCCTTGTCGGGGACGCTGTCGGTGCGAAAGATGCCTTTGCACACGCCGATGCGGTTGGCCGCCCCGGGATTCTCCTCCTCCCAGGGGCAGCGGCTTGATCTAAAATCATAAGCTCTGATACCAATTGTTGGAATAGAACGTCAAAAACTTTGGGACAATTTTCACTTTTATTACTTCTCGCTCTGTTCGCTTACAAAACTCTAGTCTACCCCTATATTTATATCCAAAACTAAAGCCCAGAATAGGATTCTACTTACTTGTCCTAATCGGACTCCTCATCCTAAACTTTCTTAATACAAACTTTTCAAACTAAAACTTTTCTGTTACAAGAATATTTCTATCAGAGGAGACGTGTAGATGATACAGTGGATGGAGGAGGAAGAGGGACCGGGTGCTTGTTTTGTCAGAAACTAACGACGGCTGCGGCAAAAATAGAAAAATGAGCTGTACTTCAATGCTTTCCTTTCGATACAAGTTATACAGATTTTAAAACAAACGAAATGGAAAGTATATTTCAAAGCTTTTTCTCTCAATATAAGTTTTACAGGTTTTAAAACAAGCGAAAAGTACGGAACACCTCTCAAGGAGAATTTATATGGATGTGTATAACTTCATAGTCTACAATTTATTTGTAACATTATAAGTCTAACATATATATTTAAAATTTTCTAAAAATACTATACATATAATTCTAATGCCTTAAAAATCTCAAACCACTGAAACCAAAACTAATTTAATCAACAAATTTAGTTCTGCGAAGAGGTGATATTGTAAGTTTTTTAAATGTTTAGGGTTCCCTGTATCCGCCCCTGAACGGATTGAGCGATATGGGCCTCATGGCTGGCGCTACGGGCCCAACTGTACCAGGCCCATCTCGGAACCTGTGCCCATTTGGAAATTCAACTTTGAATTAAATAAGTTTTTGCAACAGAGTTGGACTTTTAAAAAAATTATGAGAAGGCGAGAGGCATCACCATACACAAGAGGACACCGTCTAATTGCACAGCTTGTCATAGAACGTCTCAGTCTTGGAAGTTCTTCTCTCTTTTTTTTCATTTTTGAAATTGGGGGTCTAAAGTTGAACACAGTGGAGCATTGCGCTTGCAGTGTTTTCTCATTGTTCAGTTTCCTTTGCCTTTTCACCTCATGGTAGCTACTTACAAGGAGAATCTCCTGTTGCACCAGGGAATGGAAAATGCAAAATTTCAGGTACTACGATTCATTTGTTGGCCAGGAATTCCCCACCACATCTGAAGAGATTATCTAAAATCCACGCGAACAAGATCCGAATCCGACTGGTTTTCTTGGCGATTCGTATAGAAAGAAATGAGAATATTTGGCCAGCAGTATACAACAAATAACAGCGTATATTCTATCTCCTCGCGTATGGAAAGAAAACAGAAAGAAGAAATATAGCGATTGATCTGCAACAAAAATCGACGTATAGTACGTAACTAACTCTGCACGTACATTGTCATCAATGAATGCATGCACCCGGGATGGTCCATTTAGCCGCGTGCTTGGCCCAATGCGGCATCTTGGTGTAGTTCTTCCAATCGTCAAGAACACCCCTAAGATCGCGGAGCTTAGCTCCAAGACCGATGCAGCAATTCGCATGCATCGTGCAGATCTTGTTCAGGTCCTTGCCGTAGTTGCAGAACCCGCCCATGTAAGCCGTGTCGATGTACTGGACTCTCAGCTGCAGATTCTTCGCAAGGTCCTTCTTGATCCTGTTGAACACAGGCTGCTCGTTCATGCCGGGGAACTTGTCCTTGGACTCGTGCCAGACTCCGGTCATGGCGATGGTTCTGTTGTTCGGCTTGACGTGGAAGAAGCCCGTGTTTGGGAAGTTGTTCATGTTGTCAGGGTCTCCGAAGAAGACGTCGCTGGAGATTGTTATGTCCGCGTAGACCGTCACATGCTTGAACGGGTTTCTGAACCACATGATGTCAACGTCCTACAAAGATGAGTGTGAGTAATTTCCACAAATTCAGAGATATATCATGTTAGTTGCAAGATTCATGGATATGCTGAGACGTACGGTGAAGAGGAAGTTGTATCCGAGCTCGAGGACGCGGCGCTGGAGCTTGAGCTTGCTCCAGACGAGCTCGAGGTACTCCTTGGAAAGGAAGAACTTCTCGGAGGTGAAGTCGACGCCGTCCATGGTGTAGAGGTAGCAGTGGGGGTGCACGGCCCTACACCGGCCCAGCGCCGTCGGGTCCATGGCCACGATGAGGACGTGATCCAGGAGGTGCGCGATGCCGTCGCCGATGCGGAAGCTCTCCAGGAAGAGGTCCAGCAGCGAGTTGGGCGCCGCCCACGCGTGGTTCACGCAGGTGATGATCACCGTCCTGTCGTCCGTCGCGATCCGCTCCACCGCCTCCGCCAAACCCCGGAATTCCCCCGCCTGACATGGCACAACATGCGTCAGTATGCATGTATATGGTGCAGAAAAATTAATTAGGCACTGTTTAATTTCTTTCAATAATTGTGAACAAACAAAACTTGGTTATCCTAGCTAGTACTACTTGCTGGTTAATTAGATGGATTTTCCTTCTTGTTTACGCACACTAGCTTGCTAGCTACCAACAAGAAGAAAACTCCATTAATTGCACCAGCTGAAGATTTTGTAGAGCATATATACATACTTTAATTTTAGATATATATATAACCATTACTTGTACATTTCAGAGAAGAACTGGAGAACACGTAGTGGGAATCAACCAAAATTCTGAAGAATTCAGTAGTCATAACCCATACGTAATAGGTTGAGAAAATTCTGAAACTGGATTTTGCGCCAAATGGCGATTCGTGTGTTGAATGAGTTGCTACTACAAGGAAGCACCACACCCTAAAGTTCCTGATGCGCTCTGTTGTTCCGACGTGAATAAACACATACAACCACCACCATAGATGATCAGCTAGTGCACGAAATCAATGTGAAGAGAACCGTCTATATATGTATATATAGCTCGAGCTTAATCAGACCTACCAAACTGATTCGTTATTAATCAATCAACGGATCGAGAAGAACTGAATTAAACTATAGCAAATTAATTAACCTCTTCTTCATGATCTGTACTGGGACGATCACTTAGAACGGTAGTAGTAGTAGTAGTAGTATTGGCCTTTGTGACGTTAGCCTCAACTTGTTGGTCAGCTCCTGCGCCACCTGCAATCACCTGTCTTGCTGCCGCTGCTGATGTTCCGTTCCGGTGATCATCTCTCCAGCCGGAGAACTGCACCGGCGCCCTCGTGCGGCTGAACTCCGCCGGCCGGTACTGGAGGAGCAGAACGACGGTGAGCGTCGCCGCGGAGCCGAGGACGAACGACGACACCTGCCGGCCTGCGGCCTCCGCGACCTTCGCCATCGACGGCCGGTCGATCGGGAGCTTGTCTTTGTCTAGCTAAGCTAGCTCGTGATAATTGTGCACAGATGGTGCATGTACAGATGTAGTACTAGCTAGTGGCCGGATATGAGATTAAATAGACGGCTCCGGCCATTCCGCGGGTCTCTTGGAATTCGTACGAACTAGAGCAGACATTTTGACAGCACAGTAAAACCAAAACACACGAGTACAGCACAAACTAGTCCTGGTAGTACTTGCTAGCATTCTGACAGTAGCTAGAATGTTGTGTGCTTTGCACTACTGCAAGAATATATATCACAATCGGTTCTTTTTCGCCATCACAATCGGTTCTAGTGGCGATACAAAGTCATTAGACAGTGATAAGGCGACGTTATCACAGTCGGTTTTTGTCCGATTGTGATAAATACGTCATCCCAATCGGTTCTCGCTCAAAACCGATAGTGATAAGAGCATCATCACAATCAGTTCTTATAAAGAAGTGATAGTGATGGGTAAGTTATTACTATCGGTTCTGAGAAAGAAGCGATAGAGATGATGCATCATCACTATCGGTTCTTAGAAAGAACCGATAGTAATGAGTGGCTCATCACTATCGCTTCTATCTCAAAACCGATTGTGATGTGCCTCTCATCACTATCACTTCTTTTTAAGAATTGATTATAATGTGCTCCTCATCACAATCGGTTCTGAGCTAGAACCGATTGTGATGATAGCTCTATTTTGCCATATAATAGCGCACAATAAATGATCATTTACGAGTGGGTATAAACATAGATAGTGCATAGAAACATTATGAGTTTATGCAATACCCAATACAAAATATCTATCATTGGGTTATTTAATAATACAATTATCCTTATTTTTGTAAATGGTATTAAGATAAATCTAAAAATAAAGAACTAATAATCATCATACGAAGTGATGGGAGATCAGGAGTGAATTCACAATGTACAATGCACTTAACCAGACTAATTTCCAATTTAGATGATCTAAACTATCAAATGTCTCTTCATATCTGATGACTGGCAGTAAAATGAATCAAGAATATGATGTAATTTTTGTCGACGAGATTAATATGGTCCGATGTTCAAGATGTACATACTGGTTCCTGTCATATGAATACATAAGCTAAAATACAAAAACATACCTGGAACTGCAATGTAAAATCCAACTTGGGAGCTTGAGTATAAGTCATGATGTTTTGATAAGTAAGCAGCTTGACCCATATATGCCAAAATCAGCGTAGGGTAAACTATAGAAGTGAAAGCAAGTTGTTAAAAAAAACTAAATGATTAGCATAAAAAATATATAAAATGTTATGTAGGAATTCCCATACAGGATAAAAAAAAAATTACCTAGATTACACTGTATGAGAAGTGTTCAAGATCTGCAAACATTGCTTTAGATCTTGCACCATCAGGCAAGCTAGATAGTGTAAAGGCCAAAAGCATGCATGCATGCAGAGTAACCAGACTAGAACTATTGAGGCAAAGAGAAATCCAACACGATGTGTACTTGCATGAAGGATATGTCATGAGTCAGAGATTGATTCGAATACAAAGCTACTAAATCAGAATTTTAGAAGTTGATCTTCATGAAGTAAACAATAGAAACAACTAAATATTATGCTGGAAGGCAATACGCCCAAAAGTACTGCTAGCACAAGTGAACGACGTGATAATTTCAGCGGCACTGCAATAGGGAATATATTAGGAAGTGGTCACCTACCGTCAGGCTTGCTTTGGCGATCAAACCTGGAGCGCCTAAGATTTTGATGCAGCCATTGCCGTCATCACCGCCCCTGCCATGCAGACAGAACCTATCCACCATGCCCCTGGTCTGCACCAACACCACATTCACACAATACCTCAGTTCAATGTTGATTCTTCAGGACAACATCGTGACAAGCTGAAACATCGAAAAAAAGGCGACTAGAGGGGGTGAATAGGAGCTAAATAAAATTTTCGAATAAACTCTCCCCTTAAAATTCAAACCACCAAAAGACAAGAAAGAAACTGCACTGGTCGGGTATTTCTGGTCGGATGAACAGTACCTCCGACTTACAGAGGTCGGATGAACAGTACTCGAAATGAATAGTGTTCGGGTGAACACTACCCCCGACCAACACTGGTCGGATGAACAGTACCCTCGACCAACACTGGTCGGATGAACAGTACTATCTCCGTGACAAAAATGAGTACCAAGCTGTTAAGAACTTACGGTCTATTAGTTGTTATTTAACATGGTGTCTTACTTGTTGGTAGAAAAAAACAGTAGTTTTATTGTTATAATTACTGACTTGGTACATGCACAATTTCTAGCCTAAAAAATGCATGCAAGATTAGAAAAGTCAAAAAAAATCTCAAATAAAGTAAAAAATATTTGAGAATTACCAGAAATGAACATCAGACTAGCTAGAAGCTTTCCAAAAAATAATTCCCTAAAACAGAATTTATTTCAAAACGTATGGTAAAATACATATCACTATCGGTTCTTAACTAAGAAGCGATAGTGATGTGGACCGATTGTGATGTGCCTAATGCTACATCACAATCGTTTTTAACCTGAGAACCGATAGTGATTATTATTAACACCTGTCCTAAGTCTTTTATCACAATCGTTTTTTTCCTAAAAACTTAAAAACTGATCCAGATGATACGATAGTGATATACTATTTTATAGTAGTGTTGGATGCTTCGGTCCACGTACATCTGGATCGATGGCAATGGAAGTGCGTGTAATGTAAGTATGGTATTTCAGGTCAGTTTTGGTTTGCCAAATTGCCAGGTGCATGTCCGTTGCCTAGCTAGCTGATCTACCTCGGTGAGCGAGAGGTAGTATACGCCAGCGCCGTGATAGTTGGTGCAGGGGCGCACCGCGCACATGCTGACAAGCGTGGGTGACGGATCACCTTGACTCCTCCATCTCCATCAAGAGAGATCAACCTCCATTTGTTGGAGTGTAATTAGGACGACGACGAAGTAAGCTGCTGCTAGCGTGCATGGTGGGGACGTTGCTTAGCCGGATCCCGCGGATTGCCTGCTAAATTAGCTGTGCGGTCTCTGTACTACCTACTTTTCTATCCATCCCAGCCTCTTATGTAGCGAGCCACTTTAAACTTCTTTTTCTGAAACATATGACACTACTATAAAACACTATATCACTACCGGTTTTAAACTGGTATCACTGTCGGATTTTGAAACCGACAGTAATTCACAAGTCACGCGATTTTCGCGTGAAATGCGCGCGCCTGCGGTTGTTAGGACACGAACTCGCGACCTGTTGCCTCACACGAGCCCACCTTACCATCTCACCTATCACTCATTCTCAACCAATATAGGATATATTTTCCTTTTGTTCCTTTATCTCCGAAACTTTTGGTGATTATTTGGATATCTAGATGAATTCAAATGGAACGATTGTCAACTACAAAGTTGTAGATCTCATCGAGAGCTACAATTTTCATATAAATTTTATCTCCATCCGACTCTGTATGAAAAAGTTATTATTTTTCGAAAAATAGTTGGTAGCATTATTACTGCCGGTTGGGAATACGAATCGCCAACCGGCAGTGATACCATTATTTAGATATTTAAACTACTTTAAATGAAAAAGTTGTCAACTACAAAGTTGTAGATCTCGTTGAGAGCTACAATTTTCATATAAATTTTATCTCCATCCGACTAAGTATGAAAAAGTTATGATTTTCTGAAAAATATCATCACTGTATGTTAGCGATAGTATTACTGCCGGTTCGAACACGAACCGGCAGTGATACCATTATTTGGATATTTAAACTACTTCAAATGAAAAAGTTGTAGATCTCGTCACGAGATACAATTTTCATATAAATTTTATCTCCATCCGATTCTGTATGAAAAAGTTATGATTTTTTTGAAAAATATACGCCTTTGTCGATTAGCGATAGTATTCTGCTGGGTTCGGACACGAACCGACAGTGATACCATTATTTGGATATTTAAACTACTTCAAATGAAAAAGTTGTCAACTACAAAGTTGTAGATCTCGTCGAGAGACACAGTTTGCATATAAATTTTATCTCCATCCGACTCAGTATGAAAAAGTTATGATTTTTCGAAAAATAGTTGGTAACACACTAGCATTATTACTGCCGGTTGGGAATACGAATCGCCAACCGGCAGTGATACTTTTATTTAGATATTTAAACTACTTCAAATGAAAAAATTGTCAATTACAAAGTTGTAGATCTCGTCGAGAGCTACAATTTTCATATAATTTTTATGTCCATCCGACTCCGTATGAAAAAGTTATGATTTTTCGAAAAATATCAGCACTGTCGGTTTTTCTAAAAACCGACAGTGATAGTATTACTGCTTATCACTGCCGGTTCATCAGAGAAAAGCCATTACTGCCGGTTTTCCATTCGAACCGGCAGTGATAATATTATTACTGTCGGTTTTTGATGAACTGGCAGTGATATGACGGCAAGGATAACTAATTGTGTAGTAGTGTGAGCCAGTCTAAATCTGACTACTAGCTAGCTAATGAAGTGCAGTACGTCTCTCTCACCGTACGTGCAAATTTAGAACCACTGGAAACGATGCACTTGCAGTTTCTCCTACGTTTAGAAATAGGAGGGTCGACTTGATTCGAGCGGTAATTTCGTCGTCCTCCTCCTCCTCCGTGATTTAAGGTGCTAATCAGCCGGTCATGATACCAATGGTCTTCATTTTTGACTTATCACAGTATCAGGAATCGTGTTTACTGATAATACATACTTGGTTGCAAACTTACAGTAGTAGTAATCCAATGACGCAGAAGCTACCGAAAACCATGTGGCACGTATATCTATCAAACTCATTACAGTATTAGGCATCGATTCTGCAGCTTTTGTGCAACAATTCACCGTTCCGTGCCTGCAGACAGCAACATCAGGCTATCGTGCGCAACCAGTCGTTGGTCTTTTCTGCACTATTATACATTTCTTGCTAACTTGTCAGGTGATGTGATGTTATGATGTGATAGGAGCTACGTGGCTAAAGCTTAGCTGGAGCAGTTTACATATGGTTCGCAGAAGTACTAATTAAATGCAGCACAGTACTTTAGCCTGCCCGTTGATCCCACTGGTTTTGGAGAGAATCTTGTAATGTAGCTGGAGAAGAAGTACCAACCACACATCATTGACCATTAATTCATTCATGCACCAGCACTACTAGCTAAACATGTTAGGTTGATGAGTTGATCCACCACTCAATGAGTTACCTGAATCGTACAATCTACTATTTAGTGACGTTTTTTTTTGTCATCGGTAAAGTTCAGCTGTCATCAGTTCATCACTACATAAGCTAGCAGTGACTACAAACCTGTATGAAAAAATTAACAGTACACTTTCAACTCCATGTGGCGATATCGATACAGTTGGATTGTATTTATTGGCAGGGGCATATAAGGTGTAAAACATCGCGTAAACTTTATAAAAAGCACATGTATAAGTTCTCAAACATTCTCAAAAATCACTATCTAGCTCGCCGCTTCTCAATCTCGTATCTTTCTAATACGATTAAATTTGATCTTCAAAATTTATAAGGTTGTAAAAACCAACCTACTTGATTTGAACCTGACATGCTCCTTGTTGGCAAGGTTGAATGTTGGTGGTTATCGCTATGTTATCTCTGACTAGCCACTCTATAGACAGGACAGACTTTTCAGCTCAACTGACCCAAAACCAGTCTATTCATACGTGCCCATGTACTGATAGCTATAGCTATAGCCTATAGTACTAAGCAGTAGGCCAGCATCGACAAAGCACACCGGAAGGATACCAGGCAACCGTTGTAAGCTAGTACCGAGTCACTCCAAAACAGAGGTTTCTACGTATCATTTTAAAAAAATTATATAAATATTAAAATATAAATAAAGAATAGACGATAATTATTTATTTTTTTCATTTGCTTCATAATCTGTGCAGTTTGTACTACGAGGTGATGCATAGAAGTCCTTTTCCGGTATTTAGGCCTATTTGGTTTGCTTTCAATGGTTATCAATGCTTGCCTCACCAAATTTTAGTAGCGTTGACTGAATTTAGCAAGCATCAAGGGGCTGTTTGATTTAATGACAAATTTAGCCTACTAAGCCTTAACAAAATTTGGTCACCAAATTAGCTACCAATGTTTTGGCCAAATATTGGCAAGAAAATGAATTAAAGAACTAAGGGAGAAGAGAATCTTACCAAAATTTGGTAGCAAACCAAATTCTTGTCAATTTGGTAAGGCAAACTTGGTAACCATTAGAAGCCAAGCAAACA
Source organism: Otatea glauca (assembly GCA_036346275.1). NCBI lineage: Eukaryota > Viridiplantae > Streptophyta > Magnoliopsida > Poales > Poaceae > Otatea > Otatea glauca. The sequence goes on along the minus strand of JAYEVK010000413.1, from coordinate 61,083 downwards.
AGCCCCGCTTATTACCAAATTTTGGTAAGATTCTCGTCTTCCTTAGTTTTTTTGGTTCATTCTTGCCAATCTCTGGTAAAAACATCAGTGACTAAATTTTAGTAAGATTTAGTGAAAGAAATTTATCATCAAATTAAATAGACCATTATTCTGGCGATGCATTAATTGTTCAACCGCCACCGTCCCATTCCCTACTCTTAACAACGTCTATGTTAGTTTGGTGGAAGGAATATCGCTCTTCCACATGCTCAATTAGTTAATACTGCTATATAATTGTTTATAAGCAGGGGGACTAATTAGCTTTGTGCACACTCCCAACAGTGATGGATCAGGAAATTGTCTTGCTCTTGATCAATCTCAACGGGGCAAGTTTGGAGTACAGAATTTTTGAAAGAAATGTATATAGTGCGGTTTCTTCGAAACTTGTACTGAAATATGTTGTTCCAACTTCCAAATTGGATCCAAGTGACAGGAAATGCCAATCCAGTCATCATCCTCCAGGAAATAGTGAAGCAGCCCATACTTTCATATATAGGAGTATTCCATTCCCGTCAAATTAATACTGCATTTAAGAAACAGTGGTACAGATCTTTACTCTTGAGTGTACCATAGCCCATGGCCCTCGAAACTTCTCCCCAATTAGCTCCATACTTGATACTCCTCCATATAAATACAACATTTGTAGTTGAATGTAACGTCACAACTAATTTAGAATTTAGGTGATCAACAATGCTATCCGCTGTCCTTTCATCTTTGTTGGAGAAGCTCTGCTATATGTACCATACGGCACACGCAATCAAGCGACAGCTCTCTTTCCTTTTTGCTTTGTGTCTGGAGAATAAAAAAGAACGTCAAAACTTAAGGCAGGATGACGTCGCTCGTGGCATTTTCTCTCTCCATGGCATGGCATGGAGCCTCGCTTATGGCCTTGAAATCAGTCACATTTTGTAGAGGTTTTGCTGTTGAGGTTCATCGAGTGTGAAAGTAGAAGAACTACGGGGGGATTCTTCTATTATATATATGGTGATGTTGATGGATTGGGTCTCAATATAGGAAGAAGAATAATTGGGTTGGGTGTTGGTTTTGCCGTTTCCAACAAGGTCGCATTTGAACTTCTTGATGGCTGGGAGCTTCATGAGGCAACTGGGAGGCGATCGATATATATGATGACGAAGTTATTGCCAATGATCTACTTGGCCCAGAGAGCATGCATGCTGCAGGACAAGAAATTGACCATGGCCTTCTTTGCCCTTTCTCGCTGGCCGCCTGTCGAGTTAGCTCGCCACCATCACCATGGCCTTCTTTGTGCTCTCTCGGCACCAGCCAACAAGGCGCAAGGATGGGGATCGGAAGGCCAAGCATCTTTCCGGCCAGGATCAGTGCTCCCAAGTCGGTACTCATCACCTGCTTCCGAAGAAAGGATCAATCGTAAGAGCGTCGTGTGATAAAAAGATGGTGAGGTGCTTCTGTGCATCGCCGTTTGGAAATTGCACGAATATTAATTAGAGTGGCATGTGACGCCTGCAGAAAATGGGCCAAGAAGGGCTAAATAAATAATTCACGGCAAAATAGCATGGTGGAATTTATCAACATAGAATGGGCCATTATCAGAAGGAAGGGATAAATCTCTACAAATGAGGATAAAAGTTTGGCCCAGAAATCTGGCCATTCAGTACGTGAAGCATGGTTATGGCCATTATAAATTCAGAAATACCACTAGCTTTTCAACGGTATAGGCACTAAGGTCTTGTCCTACCTCCTGGTAAGGTCCAAGGAAATAATACCCTACGAGCCATTATTTCCTCCCTGGAAGCTGACAAAGCCCTATTGTCCACAGCTGTTTCGGCCCATTACATTTGAACCAGTATTTGCTTTAGCTCCTGTTTGGAACGCGGAAATTTTTCTCCATCCCTGCTAGAATTGAACTTACTTTTCTTGATCTCTGTTAGAATTGAACTGTTTTATGTAGAGTTGTGCGTTCCAAACAGTCATAGGAAGCTCTGCGTTCCAAAACGGGGCCTTAATGCGCGTTTCTTTTCTAAGAACGCATACTATGATCGTAGTCCATATATAGGAAGACAACTAAAAAGCTCTGAACTGAATACATAGGCTGTAACATTCATCGATCTTTACAGGGAGAAGCAATAAATGATACAATGTGCATACTAAACTGTGTGTGCGTACATACATATGTAGTTACTTGATAGATTAATTCCTAGCTTCGACAAAAAGAATCGAATCGATGCTACCTCTCGATCTCCCTCTTTTTTATGAGGAGACGAAGAGAGAGAGAATGGACGACAATCCCAAGTAACTGTGTGTGTTTTTGAAATCATCGATCAGTGGATGCAGATGCCGGGGAGCTTCCATTGGAACCTGCCGGCCCTCTTCTCCTCGGGCGGCGCGGCGGTGTAGTTCTTCCATACGTCGAGGACGCCGCGGAGGTCGTGGAGCTTGGCGCCGAGGCCGACGCAGCAGTTGGCGTGGAGGGTGCAGATCTTGTTGAGGTCCTTGCTGAGCTGGCAGAAGCCGCTGATGTAGGTAGTGTCGAGGAACTGGATGGCGAGCTGCAGCCGGGCCGCCATCTCGTGCTTGATCAGGTTGAACACGTCCTGCTCGTGCTTTCCGAAGAAGCGCCACCGCCCCGCCTGCCAGCCGCGGTAGAACTCGATCGTCTTCTCGCTCGACCGCACGAACAGGAAGCCGCCGTTGGGGAAGTTGCCCAGGCTGTACGGGTCGCCGATGAACACGTCGCTCGAGATGGCGATGTCCGCCGCCATCGAGATGTGCCGGAACGGGTCACGGAACCACATCACGTCCACGTCCTGTGTCAGTTGTTCACTGTTAGTATTTGCAACAACAGCATGTCGGCGACCTATACGTAATTAATATACTACTAGTTTGCGAGTCTTGACCGAACCAATCCATCCTTTTCAGCTACCACCAATCATTCAAGCACCGATAACGAACGATCGATTATTAGGATGCTCATCTCTCGACGGTCCGATTCTGATGGCGTTCAAACACGACGGAGGGCCCAGCGGCGCCATCAGGCCAGACAGAAAAACCGTGTCTGCTTACATGTTACGGAATCTTTCAGCTTTTGACGTTTCAGTCGGCTCTATCTACGTGGCAAACCACAACTTAATTCCAACCCACATGACGGATGTAGAATCTAAGCGTGGACATGGCAAATTAAGTCCAAGTTAAACGGTACCACGACTGCCCTCCCGTGGACGTTTCGATCCAGCACGTTCGAGCAAGCAGGACCAGCCAATCCGTTCAACCACCGAGCAACGCGACGATCCGTAACAACTAACGCTGTGAATCGTGTGATGCGTATGATCGATGCATCTCAACAAACTGTCTCTGAAAGTGAGATGCGTCATGTGTAATACAATACGTAGTAGGAATTGCAGTGCAGCATAGACGATATATAGCAAGTGTACTGACCGTGAATAGGAAGCTGTATCCGAGCTCGAGGATGGTCTGCTGGAACCTGTTGCGTGCCCACATCATCTCGAGGTAGTCCTTGCTCATGAACATCTTCTCGGAGCGGTAGTCGACGCCGGTGGCGGTGCGGAGGAAGTAGCAGTGCCGGTGCACCGCGCCGCACTGCTCGTACGCCGCCGGGTCCATGGTCACGATCACCAGGTGCTCCAGCAGCCGCGCCACGCCGCCCTCGCCCAGCCGGAAGCTCTCGAAGAAGAGGTCCAGCAGCGACCCCGGCTTCGTCCACGCCGCGTTGATCTGCGTCATGATCACCGTGCGCTCCTTGGTCGCCGCCCGCCGGAGCACCTCCTCCAGGTCCCCGTACGGCGATGCAGCCTACGTATAAATGATCACAATAATAATCAAACTAAACTTCATTCGTAATAATTGATTTCTGTTGAGATGTCAAATGCGTCGAATTATACGTAGATCAGTATGTACTAATTAATTGGACGATAAAATCCACTGCACCCGTGACATACGAGTCACGACTTCACTCGACAGTAAGACATCGGTGGCTTATAAAGAACATAAAAACTTATTCATTGCCTCTAATTGGATTGTGCTGCACGTGACAGGGGCAAAAGGACGCAGCTACGCCCAAGCGACAGAGTTGGAACAGAGCGGGAATGAGGTTCGGTATTGCTGATACATGGGACCGTATTGTTTGGTACCTAGGCGGTATACAACGGCATGCTGTATAGGTGAACAGTTGCATCTGCTTCAGCAGGTACACACAGGCGCTAATCAATGCCGGCCATGCTGCCACTATATAGTAAAGTATAATTGAATTGTCTATCTTTCCTCATCAGCTTAAATTTTTAGATGAATTGGCTAATATATATAACTCAATATAGTATCAAAACCAAAAGATCTCGAATTCAAGATCTGATTAGCACAATTAAAAATTAATTGCAACACACCTCCGCCGTCTCACACGCATGTACAAAAATGGAGTAGATTTTGCCCGTCAGCCAGCCATGCCCCCACCCATACTGCTCGCACCAATGCACGAACATGGCCAGGCAGAGGCAGAGGCAGCGCCAACCACGGGCCGTTTTCGATCGGCACGTGTACGGTCGTGGGCACGTGTACGGTCGTGGGCAGCAGGGGGTAATAAGCTCAGCAGGAACATGGGCCATGCCGACAGCAGTTACAGGAGGAGAAGAATTGTTTTGGGGAATCTTCTGGTATCTAGGGACAAGCAATGCAATGACTCATGCATTAAGATTTGTTAGTAACATGTGGAGAAGCTACAAATGTGATGAGTCATTGGGATTTTTAATGGTGATGATGGCTGATGAGTAATGTGCTACATGGGGAGAAGGGAAAGTGGTTGGGAAAGGTCCAAGTGGAGAAGAAAGCCGTCTACATAGCCATAGGCCATAGCCCAGTGACGGGAGCTGGTCTCAAGGCCAGCTTTGAGAATTCAGACTTGTTAAACAATAAACTAATCGCGCTTTGGTTAACCGGTCGCCGTCAGGCTACGTAACTTATTCAAAAAGGATTATGTTTATATGTTTTTCTATTGATTGCTGATTGAAGCACACATAAATGGAATCTCTGGTTTTTGTTACTCGCTTATTACTCCATAGCATGGTGCCACCATCTCACAAGCTTGTTTGTTCTTGTTTTTTTTAAAAAAAAGAAAAGAAAAGAAAAGAAATGGAACATAAGAGGAAGAAAATAGCATTCGAATAATGATCAGCAATCAAAATACCACATGCATGCGCATACGCTCTTGTCCTGAAATTACGGGAACTTGTAGTTGAGATCCAAAACGGTCTTCTCGATTGAGTAATTTGTTGAGAAAAATGATCGCTTAACTTGAACAGTAGCAGCAGATGGAAACAAACAAGCAGTTTGATTTTGAGACCGGTAGGGCAAAGAGCAAGAAAGCAAATGGTGTGTACCTCCACGGGGGCAGGAGCCGGAGCTGCGGTGGTGACGTTGAGCACCGCCGTCTGGTCCTTGGCGCTGGTGACGACCGCCTGTACGGAGAGCAGCTCCTCGGGCTGCTGGGCGGGCTTGCCGTTGGTGTGGCTCCAGGCGGAGATGTCGCCGAGGCGGCGGGCAGGGCTGGCGGACATGAAGAAGAGTACGCATACGGTGGCCATGGCGGCCCCCAGCACGAAGGAGACGAGCGGGCTAATGCTGCTTATCTCGCCGCCCTTCATCTTGCCGCCCAACATCGCTCGGCTGCCAGACTCGCGAAGCTCTCAATGTTGCTTGATCCGACGCTGAGCGGCAAAACGGCAGGATCCGGTCAATCCCTTGGGAGGGGAGGAAGGCTTTTAAGAAGGGAAGAAAGGCAGGGGAGGCGGAGAAGAACTGAAGAATGGAGGGTAGGGATGGGTGGAGACGGAACGGAATCAACCGTCGTGGAGCCGGCAGCTTAGGGACAGATTAGATCATCTTATTCCCACAGATTGATTTCACCCGGGGGGCGGGGCAATGTCAGGTTTCAAGGTCCTCTCCTCTCCTCTCCTCACACGGTTGCTCTTGTGCTGCCGCGTCTCTCCGTACGCTCGGGCCTCGGCTCTAGCCAGGGAGGGTACTAAGCTCCGGAGTTGGCTTGTTTAATTATGGATTAAGACGTTCACGCCGATTTTTAATCCATTACATAGAGTGATCAGCACGATCAACTTCCTTCCTTTGCATTTGCAGTTGCAGTCATAATCTGGAATGGACTTGCATAGCTCAGCATTAATTAACGGAGACCGTGCGTTTTTTTCTTCTTCTTCTGAGAGGTGTTTTTTTTTTCTGATGTGTTTTTACAAATCCAAATGGGAAAAATGAGCTTCCTGATGTAGTTAACATGTTCAACGGCTTGTAATGAACAACTAGATGTGTACGCGCAACGCCATGCCGCGCGAGAGTGATTTCATGGAACCCAAGGGTTTTTCTTTTTTACCAAACAAGCGATAGAGGATCTAAATGTATTTTCGAAATCTTCGAAGGGGTCTTTGCAAAAGAGCCCCACGGGGAATTGAACACTTTTTTTGGAATTTCAGTATTTCCGAAGGACCTTTTTGGAAAAAAAAAACATTAGGAGGAGTCGAACTCAAATCTGAAACTTTCGGAGTGCTTTTCCGCGAATTCACTAGCGAGGAAACCCACCGTCTAAAATGGACCTAAGCGCAATTTCAGTATTTTCGAATGGCCTTTTTACAAAAAGAACATTAGAGGGCTGGAGCGCAAATTCGAAACTTTCATAAGGCTTTTTATGAACTCGCTGACATGGCAAGCCTCTCTGGCCAGGAAACCTACTGGCTATAATGCACGAGTGGACAACCACATGTCCCAGCCCAACGCCTAGAAGTAGCAAACCAGCGGGCGTTCACCCGGTTCCATCGAGTGCACCAACCTAGACGGGCAGGTCGACGCAGAGCACTCGGTGGCGGGAAATGTGTAAGGCAATACACAACATGAGCAGTGACCGAACGAAGCCAACGTGGACCATGAGAGAGGGCTTTAAACCGCCATTTATAATATAGGTAGTATATTCATCTCACGAGAGTGATATACGAAAGAGATGCTAAGCTTTAGCAATTTTAAGCCGATTGTTCATTGGGAACAAAAAAATCCACAGCACACTGATAGACCTCGATAATCCTAGTCTCAATCCGTGGTATCGACTGTAATTTCGTTCGATACCAGCAGTTTGAACCGCATGCTTCGATCCAATACCGTTCGGTGCCACAAGAGATCAAAATCATTAGTTGAGCTTCTAGCGGGTGAGTTGGGTGAAGGATTTTTCCACAGGAAGTGGCTAATGTTAATCGCCGCTCCTCGTCTTATGACGTTTTCGCTTTCGATTTCTCAAGAACGCGCGCGTGTCTGCAAATACGCTTATGAGTCGGTGAGGGCAGGAAGATTATCGCTAGTGGCGCACTTGGCGTGTTAGGTTAGCTTATGTGGAGCCTCGATCGCCGCGGCTGCCGTTGCCATCGGCGAGGTCAGCACGACAAAGGCGGCCTCGTTACTTGCGTGCTCGTCTAGGTAACCAACCAGTATTTCTTTTCGTAATTTTTATGGTGTACAAAAATCGTATCGGTCATTAATTTATTGAGATAATTTTTACTACTCTACTACCGAATAAAGTATAAATAAATACTAGCTTATATGATATATTGGATAAAAAAATTAATCATCAGTATTGAATCTATCTAGCGTAGCATAAAAGAGCTCTTTCCTTTCTGCCCGTCCTCTTTTATTCTCTCTCAACAGTAGCAAGGTAGGTAGGGACCTTCCCATTTCGGTTGTAAACCAAGAAAAGCAGGCAAGGTTAACGAGATCCCGTCATTCTGCCGAAAATTTCGGAATCACATGACTAACCTTTGAATTGAACATGCACGATGGTAATTTGTCGGTGCAGGGATACTATACTACTTTGGTTTTATGATCTGTCTATTTGCAAGCGTATCCGCGACTGCTGAAAAAGCAGACAAAGGAGCAATGCCCAGTACTTACTCCAGCCTGCGCAAAAGCTAACTCCATGATCAAAGCTGTCAACCTAGTTACTCCGAGTTACCGCAATTTACATATGCTGCTAGTTAACTCTCGTTCATGTCGTGGTCACAGTTCAAGAGTCCAGAATAGCGGTACGTTATCCTGCCTAACGTAAGAGCAGACTGGGGTTGGGCTGAATAATTTGGCGTTTTGGCTAAAGCACCAATTTCAAGCTCCAACTCTGCCAAACCTTAGGCCGGCGCCGCCGTGCGAGTACGCGTGGGGCCCGTATGATCTGATGGTTCTCGGCCGGCCGACGCCGCGGAGTTAGGTTGATCGATCAGGGCGGTGGTGCTGGTCAAACTTACGTTTCTGATGGTTGAATTTATAACACCCTGCACGAGTGCACGTACCAAACTGTCTGCTACTATAGGCAGACAGCAGACTACTGTTACTTATCGCCCGGCTAAGTTCGTTGGTTCGGCAGGAATTCGATCGGCCTTACTACGGTGTCAGTACTTAGAAAAAAGAAACAGCAGGCAGCATGAGTCACCCTGACATGCACCATGAATCACGCTAGAATGTAAGTACTAGTAACCGTCCATCTTGAGGAAAGGACCGGGGGAAAAAATACTGCACTTTGCGGTCACAGTTTGGCGCATGATGACATGATTATGGTCATTAGCTTATGTCTAAACAGAGTTTGACCTGCAACGACAGCTGTTAGGATTGTCTTCGAAGTTTCGTCGGGTGACCTCATACGTGCAAGCATAAGGCTGGCAACTTGACATACCTAATTGGATTCTTCTACATAGGTAGACACGGCATATCCTCGATCTACGCAGCTCTTAAAGTAGTTGTGGCCAACATTAGCGAATCCATGATGCAACATAAACGAGGATTAGTTGCATGCTACCAGCACCTAAAAAGAAAACAAAAATAAATGTTGGAGGAGGTGCATGCACATGGAGCTGAAACATGGCTCTAGAGTACGTACATTACGATGCCTTGCCAAAAAAAGAAAAGAAAAGAAAAGGGGAGCATGCGAGACAGTTGGAGGCCTAGCGTCTGATTGTAATTTTAATAGAAAAAATTTCATGTTTAAGTGTAAACCAGCTTTGCATAACTTTCTGAAAGAATTATATTTCAGGTAACCAACCAGCAGGGACCTCTCAGCTAGGCTAGTTCTAACTGCTGCTCGCTTTGTTCAGTGGAGAAGTTGCTGTTTTGGTGATGCGGCTATGCATGTAATGCAAGAAGTAGCTAGGACAATTATTGCAGGATACATCAGAATGTGCATGAAACATTAAGTGGAAAACCAAACATTCTCAAGATAAAATGTGCCTCCGCGTGTAATTTCAGGCCAAACTACGTACTACGCTCTCTCGAAAGTGATCAGCTTAGAAGGGAGGAATTCAGTAGGAATTTTCACATGACATGTCAAATACTTCGTAAAATTTTGTCAGAACCCTTCGTTCCAAACGGGCCTGGACGTCAAAACAATTAATCAAACATGCAGGACGAGCCGGCGCGGTGCTTGTGTTTCAAGCGGCAAGACGTCCCGGCATTAGCAACTAGCACAACAAACTGACCGTTGCTCGGTTGGCAAGTGTGCCGTGCCCTCTAGTCTGTCCGCGGTCGATTCCATATCGACATACGCGTTCACCGATAAAAACGGATATATGTGTATGTGTAGTGATTTAGTGTGACGTGTGTGGATAGTGTGCATCCGTCTTGAAAAAAAAACTAGCACAACAAGTAGGCATGCACGAAGACACGATCGGATCATCTTTCCTTGCGCTGCAGGACACCGAGTGCACCGATGTCTAGCTTTGAGAAGAACATCAAAGAACTGATGGTGAGCTCGATCGGCGTTGCTGGTGTTCTCTGATTCGTTCATTTAACAAGTCAAAAGGAGGAGGAGGAGGAGAAGGAAAAGAAAAGGTCCAAGCGAGCACGGTGTTTCCGAGGCGCTTTGGCAGCCTGACTGCCTGCCTAAGAAAAAGAGAGAGTAATCCAAAGGAGGTAAGCAGCTATGGTTGGTGGCCGTACCGGAAGGAAGGGAAGCTGGCTGGAAATCGTCGGTTCTGCAGCGAAGCACGGGACTTTTGTTGTGCTTCGTTGCTGTTGCACCAGCAGGCGTTGTCTGCGCTCGAGCCGCGCACCGACACCTTAATTTTGCTTGCTCACCAGTTTCCAACCGCTAAGGGCCTGCTTGGGAGCCCCGTAAATTATTTCACTTGTAATGAAAAAACACCTGTAATTTTTCGTTACCTGAAATTACCGGCGAAATCAAAACCCCGTATGTCATCTGTTTGGAGAAGAACAAGCGCCCCTTGCCCCTTGTATTCCTGTGAAATCAAATCACGTGTAATTAACAAGTGCCATTCTCAAAAAGAAGAAATCGACGACGATTAACAAAGCAACAAGATTTCCTTATCAACTCATCAGCATTAGTGCACCCATTACATTATGCATCAACATTTAAGATCAAAACATCAAAAATGCTCAAAAACAATCCATGAATGAACGAGCAGCAAAACAACTCAACAGCTTGTTCAGTTACTTACAAAAATCAAGAGAAATCAAGAACAAATCACTTGATCCACGCACCACTTGAGCAGTTGAGCTCCTTGGATCAACAATCAAGTGATGGGCGCGAGAGCAGCAGGGCAAATCTACCAAGTAGGAAGAAACATACCTCAGATCCACACACACCTTGAGGCTTGAGCTCCTCTAGGTCGTCGTTCTTGAAACTCCTGTCCGCCCTGCCCAGACATAGGCGCCGATGCCATCCGAAGACCCGTTGCTCCTGCCGTTGCCAATGGCTCTCGCGCCGTCGCTGATGGGCACGACGCCGTTGCCTAGGGTTCAAAAGCTCGCCGCCATCGGTGATGGGCTTGCCGCAACCGTCAGTGATGGGCTCGTTGTTGCCGCCTCCAACGAAGGGGTCGACGCCGCTCGCCCTCGGGCCTAGGGTTCCAGGACGCAACTCCCGAGTCACAAGTCGCGAGTCGCAAGCCACGAGGAGAGGCCGAGAGGGCGAGACGATGATATTTGTCGGAAAAAGAAAATCGCATCTGCAGGAGACATTATTTATCCACTTGTATAGGCCCAAACCAAGGGTAATGTTATTGGGTTACCGGCCCATCCAAGGAGCTTATTTCAGTCCGATCCGAAAAAATATAGAGACCAGTATTTTACACCAGTTTTGGGCCTAAAGCTATTCATCCAAGCAGGCCCTAAGTGTACAGCCATACAGGGATTATAATACTCTTCGCCGCATGATTTTTAGGACAGAGAGGATGTACTGTACTGTGTTTTTTTTAAAAGCGGAAACGTAGAGTCCTATGATGGTACGTGCCTTTACTCCATCTAGTATGTGGCGAACATGCGTGGGAGGATCTTTTTTGCTTCCATGGAGAAGCAGGGTAAAATGAAATACTGCTATGTACATGTATCGATAATGATTAGCTATCTAGCCATCTAACAGTTCTTTCTATCTCTTTGTGTTACAAATAATGCAAAAAAATAATAACGAGACATACGAATTTTACATGAAAAATCTTTTTGGAACATCACGGGTGCATAAAAGCAAATAATCTCTAGTCATAAATAGTTTTTATTTTGAATATAGGTGCGGTCAAACTTTCAAAATTTTAACCCCTAATATCTTTTTAAATATTTAAATTTGATGCATGAAGATCGTATGTGTTGATTTATCTCGAAAAGTACTATCATAATATTATAATTTTATTGGATTTTATAAATATAATTAATGATCAAAGCTGTATTTTAAAAACAATATTGATTGAACAATCTTATCCAAACGCTTCTCACGAAGCAAAAATGAGCAAACCACCAACAGTCAGTAAAGCATATGAACTAATCTAGATCTTCAACAATTTATAATCCTAGAAAAGTCTGAGTCAGTGCAACTGATCTCTTGAAATAATTGCTCAATCATTAAACGGCATAAGCCAAGACATCACTTACGGCGTTTGATAGATAACGAATAACTCATATCATTGATATTTGACATGCTACACCTAGAACACAAAATTCGGCAAAACAATGCCTATTAGAGAGCAACTTGCACGTGTTTCTATCACGTACATCAAACTGTCGACTTCAAAGGTAATTAAATTATATGATATGGTTGAAACTGCTCCTATAAAACTGTTTGGCTTAAAGGAATAATATAGTATAAATTACAGTAGATCCCTCTCATATCAACCTATGACAATTGGACAAATATTGTAGTATTCACGCAAAAGCAAACTCCTCCTTGCACTTTAATCCTTCATGTAAAAACTGAAAATAGATAAAAACTTTCACTTTCAAATTGCAAAACTTCAGAGAGTACAATACTAGCTATCATTAGGGCGTCATCAAAATTTCTGAGAATTAATGCTACCAAAGCCTCCCTAATTGTCGCGCATGCGATCCAAATTGCGACATACCAAACGGTGAATGAAATACTAAATTCAGTTATCACCTTAACTGACATTTATTTTTTTAAGTCTCCTCGATCAAGCATCGACCAAATTAACTCATTGTGTTGAAAGCCTATAACCCCACCTTAGACGCTATATGTGCGGATCTTGCCGCGCTAACCCGTAGTAGACGACGGATTATCGAATAAAAGCTAATGCTTAATCTCAGATGGATGCCGCCAATAATAGGTACAATGGTCTGAATTGCAATGAACTCCGGCTCCAAAGAAGCAATACAACGATCGACTATGGTAGAAGATTATTGATGAAAATGGCGCAGAATGACGCTCAGGCATGGCGTCGGGCGGCGCAAGCGATGATGCTGGTGGAATTAGCACTACAAAAGTCACGGTCGTATAAAGCACGGTTTAACGCTTAGTATGAAGTCGAGTCATGGAACCAAGTTTGAGGCGAGTTAAAATCGCTGAGTTGAGGCTGGTGAATCTCCTGGTACATTTATTTTGTGCACGTAGTAATGGATGATGGCTTACAGTAGAATCGTTAGAAATCCTCGATGCGGATGCAGTGCGATGGCCACGACGATGCCGAGCGATGGTCACCTTCGATGATGTTGCCATGCCAATGCCGCACCGGGAGTTACCTCCTCCTGGGGCAGCTGCTTGGTTTTGAACCCAGAGCTCTAACACCACTTGTTACAAATAATAAACATAAAAGTATAAACGAGAGACACGAATTTTACGTGAAAAACTTTTTCTGGAAAAACCACCGACGCACAAAGACAAATATCTCTATATGAAGAGGTTTACAATGAGACTCTGTTTTCTCTTATTGCCTTGTTCTATCGTATTAGCTACAGAAACATATTTAAAGAGGTGTATAAAAGACTCTCTACGTAGGAGCAGAATTCCGAGTTGAAATTCGTCATGAAACCGAAATGAATTCGGACGGTATTTTTAACATTATCTTTCTTCTTTCAGAAACAGTGGGACGAGTCGAGAAAGACGATTCCCGGCTGCCAAGCAATGTGGTTACTAGTAGATAGTTTACAAACGCTTGAGTCGCCTTTTGACAAGTTGCACGTTCTTTCTTCTGCTTCTTCTTGCAAAGTAGGAGAATGTAATAGTGTTGCACGATCAGTGCAGATAGTACCAAGCTAGGTACTGCAAAGGAAGATGGATTTTGAATGCAAGTGAGTGGATTTAAACATGCATTGATTGTTGTACAATATATGTTGGGCGCGGAGTTGTTCCTGTAGTAGTAGTAGTAGTAGTAGTAACATTGCTCATGCATGATGCTTCTTTAAGCTCAACACACGTAGCAGGTTAAGGTATAGCTTGAGGCTGGAAGGGGCCCATGGATGAAATGTACGAAAACCGCGTACCTACTGAGTGAGTCGATCTCCAATTGTGACGGTGACAGACGGTTCCAACGAAGCAAGAAAGCATGGCCTTCCATGCACCCTGGCCCTGCAGTACATACATGCATCGCTAGCATATGAGTGGTTGTTGGCTGCTGCTCATCAGATGGATGCATCCGGGGCAGACACAAGGCTCCAGTCCCAGGCAAGTCACTTGTTCATCATTTTCTCTATGGTTCTTCCTATCGGCTCTACTTTTTGACAAGTGTTTCAGGTGATGTGTAGAGAAGAAAAGGTGTAGGCATGTCCGCATGTGTGTGGATAGATGTTCATTGCAAGAAAGGGAGAAAGAATGCATATGTGGACTGGACTGCACTGTGGTCACGCCGGTTGGTGACTGGATCACAAAATGTGAAAAGCAAAAGGCCCGCGAAGCCCAGACTCAACGGGCCGAGCCCGCCCAACTCCTAACGAACGTCGTCAAGTCGTGGACCAATTCCAATTCCAATTCCAATTCCCTTCCGTGCAGCCCTGTCCAGGCTTGTTTCTATTCTACCCTCTTTTGCTTCGCGAACGCACCCACCGCGACTGGAATGGAATGGATCGATCTCCGAACCCCCAGCACACTCCCCTGTCCCTCCCTCCCTCAGATCCACGCCTTAACTCCTCTCGTCCGCGGCCACCTCCCGGCGCTGAACCCTCCGCCATGGCGGATCTCGCCGTGCCGCCCCAGCCGCAGCTGACGGACCTCTTCGGCGAGCCCATCGAGGCGCACCCGCCCTGGTTCAAGCCGGAGGCCTTCCTCCGCACCGACTTCGACCCGGACGCCTACGTCTCCGAGCTCCGCTCCTACGTGCCCCTCGAGAGCCTCGCCGCCGAGCTCCGCTCCCACCTCGCCGCCCTCCGCGCCGAGCTCGTCGGCCTCATCAACCGCGACTACGCCGACTTCGTCGGCCTCAGCGCCCGACTCAAGGGTGTGGACGCGGCCGCCGCCCGCATGCGCGCCCCGCTCGCCGAGCTGCGGGATAAGGTCGCCGGGTTCCGCGCCGCAGCGGCGGCGGCGCTGGCGGCCCTCCGCGCGGGGCTTGAGCAGCGCGCGGCTGCGACTGCGGCCCGCGAGCTTCTGGAGCTGCTGCTCGACGCATCGCACGTCGTCTCCAAGGTCCGATCTGAGACTGCTCACGGTTAAACGTTAATGTAGCAGCTTATTCGCGAACATTGGTAGATCGACATACACTACTAGATGTATTTGTCATTGCCGACTAAATTTTTGTCCACGCATGCATATGACATATACATCTTTTTATCCCTGCATACAGATACACATATATGCTCAAATTTGCATGCTTTAACCGTCATAATGCTGAATTTTGTTTCATGTTCGAAACGTTGCTCTGACTTGTCAACTGATGACCATCTAGGATTTTTGCATCAATGTTACCATTAAAACAAGCTTTATCTGTGTTTTCGAATTTGTATCAGTCGCCATTTCATTGTTTGGTGGAGCTATAGCCCGTGCCATGTTGTTTCTGAAATCTGAAGGTTTTTTTTTTAATCCAGGTTGAGAAACTGATAAAAGAATTACCAACTGCACCATCTGATTCATCGAATGTTGAGGTTGTTTCAGTTCATAAGGGCTCCACAGGAAATGATATTATGCCACCAAATGTGGAGGCTGGGAAAGATGCTAGAGAAACACAAAGCATTCTCTTAGAAAGAATCGCCAGCGAGATGAACCGGCTCAAATTCTACATCAGTCACGCACAGGTCTGTGCCAGCATATACTCCTGGTCCTTAGGCACTTCTAACCTATAAATACTTCTTCTTCTTCTTCTTGCTTTATTTTCGTTGTTGAGCAAAACAATTAGGAAATAGTTGCAATGCAAAATGAATATAGCTAGTTCGCACAAAAGGTTTGGTATTTTTGTGCCACCGTTGAACAATATACATAACAATAAAACAACAATGCAAAATAATATTTTGATTAATAAAGTAAGAAAAAAACTGGGCAGTTGTACTTCATAGTTAGGATTTTATTGAAGTTCTTTTTTTTTGCAATTTTTGTGCAGAATCTTATGGCCAAACTGCCAACACAGTTTCATATTGGTAGCTTTCACTTCATTGCTAACATGATGCATTGTATACATTTTAGTGCAACTTATTTATGATTCTTATTCTGTTACATTATGGCAGTACAGAACCTTCCTTTTATCGAGAACATGGAGAAGAGGGTCCAAGGTGCTACAAAACTACTTGATGGTAGCTTGGAGCGTTGCTTTGTGGATGGTCTAGAGCATCATAATGCGAAAGTAATATACAATTGCTTGCGCGCTTATGCTGCTATTGACAACACATCTGCAGCTGAAGAGCTATTCCGTACAACAGTGGTGTCCCCATTGATTCAGAAAATTGTCCCTAAAAACTACGCAAAAGCTGTTGCTGGGGTATCTTCTGATGGACTGGAAGGTGATTATCAGCAGATAATGCAATGTGTGGAACAAAATTGCAAATTTATTTTTGAAATATCTTCATCAGGTAATTAACAATTTCGTTCAAAAATTTCATTGTTACTTAATAAGTTGAAGCCTGCATGTTGCATTTGGACTTAGATTGACGTAATCTGGACTTCATGTTTTTTACTATCATTTGATTTGCAGCAAACTCTGGACTTCATGTTTTTGATTTTCTGGCCAATTCAATACTTAAAGAGGTTCATTCTGCAATCCTGAAGGGAAAACCTGGGGCCTTTTCTCCTGGAAATCCTGAAGGATTCCTGAGAAACTACAAAGCCAGCTTAAGGTTCCTTGATTTTCTGGAAGGTATTCTTAATTATGTTGTAAAGTGATTATTGTATTTTATGAATATGCTTGCTTGCAAATCTTGCTGCTGTATATCTATCTATTTGATACTATGAGCGGAGCAGCCATCGTAGTGAAGTAAGAAGGGAATAAGATTAGACTGGGTTGTTCATTAGTTGAGTAAGTGATGTCTTGAGCACTTCGATATGTACCAGTACCAGATGCTACATTCAGCTGCCAACTGTGTTGGAATGGAAGTTCATTGCACTGTGGCCTTTTCCTTGTTGTGTTACAGAGAGTTGCAAAGTGCAGGACATTTCTATTTTTTAAAGATCGATGCCTATGGCTCTTCGGAGTCATGATTGATCTAATATTTTGTTCTGTAGGTTACTGTCAGTCCAAGCCTGCTGTAACCAAGTTCCGCTCTGAGCCTGCTTACACAGAATTCATGCGACAGTGGCAGATTAATGTCTACTTTTCTCTGAGGTAAGCATATATATTTGTGCTATTCTATTGTTAGATGCGCTTCAGAACTTCTTTTCTAACTTGATTTCTACTGGTTCTATTACACAAGATTTCAGGAAATTGCTGGTGGTCTTGATTCTGCTCTTACAGACACAATTAGTCCTGTTGGAATGCATGAGAATCAAGCTAAGCCGAAGACATTGTTGTTAAAGCAAAGTATTAAGCTTTTAGAAAGTTTGCAGTCCTGCTGGAGTGATGATGTTCTTATTTTCTCTCACTCTGATAAATTCCTTCGTTTGTCTTTGCAGCTTATTTCAAGGTATAACTACCACAAAAGGATATTCCTTTCCCTCACTTTTTTTCTTCATAATTTAGCGTATGGAGGTTGACTTTTTTTTTCTATGTTCCTATACAATAAGGTATACAACATGGCTTTCTTCTGGTCTGGTTGCACGTAAAGCTTCTGATGGGGGTTCAAGTTCTCCTGCAGATGCTGAATGGGCACTATCTGTACCTGTGGAGGATTTCATATATGTATGTCACATCTACAGTACTCTTTGAAACCTGACCATGACATATCAGTCATCAGTATCTAGCGCTTTTCGTTCTGCACTCTGAATCTTGCAGCTTATGACTGAAATACCGAGTATTACCATCTTAGTTGTCAACACTATGTGTTGCTCGTGTAAGTGCAGGGTTCCAAAATTCGGCGAAATTTCGGATTTCGGAACACCCCGAATTCTAAAGTATTGGCCGGGGAAATTTTTCTTAAAAAAAAATCGAATTTGCTACAGTACCCGAAATTTCGGATTTTTCGGTCGAAATTTCGCCAAATTTCGTTTTTTTGGCCGGTTTTGAAACTTTTAGGGGCAGATTTGGTCCAATAACCCTTAGGAAAGTCGTCTCCTATGAAAATTTGTTGAAAAACCGAATTTTTTAAATATTTTAAAATTTTGGCAGAAACACTGTCAGATTTTTATAAAATTGTAAAAGCTTGATAATAATCTGAAAATTTTATGGTACTATCCTTAGTAGATTAGCATAATACATAAAAAATTTCAAAATAATTTAACTTCATTTGTTATCTTTAAAAAATCAAAAACAGAATGAGCATAATTGGGACAGTTATATTGTCAGAATTTTATAAATTTTCTTGAGTGTGATTATGATCTAATTTTTTTTGAGAGATTAATAATTGACTCAGTAACATTATATAAATTTTTCAAACAATTTCAACTTTGTTTGTTTGGTCAATCAAATCTATGTAAGCATTAAACTTCGTTTGTTATATTATATTTCAAAAATCAAAAAGAAAAGAACATAAATGGTACTGTGCCTTGTAAGAATTTTATAAATTCACTGGAGTGTGATCATGAATCACAATTTTTATGGGATATTAAGAACTTCCTTATCACCATTCTGTAAAATTTTCAAAATTTTTATGGTTTACATAATTTTTCATTTTGTTCAAGTTTGCCGGTAAGCCTTTTAACAGGGCAGTAGTACTGTTCGAATTTTTAAAAATTCATACAGTTTGATCATCATCTGAAAAATTTATGAGAGCATTATAGATACATCATAACCATGCAAAAAAAATTTCAACAGTTTCTCACTTCATTTGTACCATCTTCCATTCGGATCAAACTTGTCGGGCAGTGTTCTATCAGGACAGTGCCACTCTCCGAATTTTTAAAAATTCCTCACATGTGATAATCAGCTGAAATTTTTATGAGAACATTAGTTATGGATCATAACCATGCACAAAAAATTTCAATAGTTTATAGCTTGATTTGTACTATTTTCCATTCGGATCAAACTTGTCGGTCAGTGTTTTATCAGGACAGTACCATTCTCCGAATTTTTAAAAATTCCTCAAATGTGATAATCAGCTGAAATTTTTTTGAGAACATCAGCAATGTGTCAGGAACCTCCAAAAAAAATTTCAAAATTTTTCGATAACGTTTAGACCACTTTTCAACCTGTGCAAAAAACCCAAAATTTCAGGTTTTTTCGCCGAATTTCGGATTTTTATTTCCGGAATGGACCGGATTTGAATTTTCAAATTCAAATTTCGTCCGAAATATTTCCGAAATTTCGTTATCCGGCCAGGGACGAAATTTATTCCGAAACCGAAATTTGAAACCTTGTGTAAGTGTACGCTTCATCTGAAGTTTGTGGATTTACTAAATTAAGTTGTCCATAATTTGATTAGTTGACTCCATGCTATGGTCTAAGTGCTCAGGGAGTGAGCGGCTCAGCACAAAGCTGACTACTTCCACGTCTAGATTAACCAGGATCATATATGGTGGGGTTAGTTTAGGGAATAATCTGTAGTTGGTAGCACACTGTGTGGCAACTATGAGGCAATGAAAGGGCATGACACAAAAGTTTTTTCACACGCGAACTGGAAAGAACTGCTCTGTTTTTATTCTGGTCGTATTTTATAAATGTGTTACGAGTTGGAGGCTAGCCAATGTTACTATATCTGTGCAGCCTCCCTATTATTTTGGCCTCTGTTGTCGTAATTCTTGTTATATTCTTAAAATGGTATACAATGTTGAGTGCATAGAAGTTTATGGCTCTTTTACATATTGTCTTTTCGATCAAAATGTTATGTTCATTGATGTACAGGTAATACATGATGTAAATGTCGTAGTTGGCGACCTTTCAGAATCAGGCAACTTTGTGGGACATGTTATTCAATTGCTAGCATCATGCCCCAATGAAGTACTTACTCTTGTGAAACAAAGCATACTGCAAGCTGTTGAACCTTTAAAGGAGTTGTTGCCTGCCATAATGAATGTCATGATTGGGGTCATAGTTAAAAAGTCGAATGAGGTGAGTAGATCAATGTCGGCACAAGGGAAACACTGTAAACATATGTCTTTTGTTTTGTTATGAAATATTGCCTGGATATAGAGGCTAATGTTGCATTTGTAAATTATTTTATCTAATGCAACATTTTTAAGTCGTGCTCCTTTTGTTCTCTGATTGTCTAACTATTTTTTGGATTGATTGCAGGACCTGAAACACCTGAAGGGAATAACAGCGACGTATAGGATGACCAATAAACTTCCAGTGAGGCATTCTCCATATGTATCTGGAATTTTGCATCCACTTAAGGTGGACAAACTTCATTTTTACTTTTCCGTTCTGCAATTTATATTTCTCTACATTCAAGCATCAAAGGTGAACTGAAAGCATGTGTATGTTCTATAATAGCACATTTACCAATAAATATGTTCAGTTCAGGAAATTGTGGTCCTGCCCCCTTAAAGCCTTTTTTAAACCGTGGGAGGTGAAAATTTCCTGAATTCTGACAAGTGAAAAGATGCAGGTAGAGAATATTCTTCTTTGTATGCTCTGGTGTTTGATTTTTGAGTGGTGTTTTTTCTTGTTAATAGTTTAGCTTAAGCTTTTTGAGTTTTTATTGGTTTGGGCTTTGTGTTAGCAAATATGTCATATTGCATAACTAGTTATGTTCTGCATTTGTACTGTATGGTTTTTGTATATTCCTATAGCACTGTCAAAATCAGCTGAAATTTCTCATAACAGGTTTATATGTTTATTTTCATTTTGCGCTGTTTTATAATGAGCTTTTCCTTTGTGTTCTTCTAGGTGTTTCTTGAAGGAGAGCGTGTTCACTATTTGTCTGAAGATGATAAAACTAAGCTGCGCCGTGGATCTACAGACAAGATCACTGCAATTTATTATGACATGGTATCCGAAGTAGTCAATGTGGTAAGTAAGGAACTAAGGATTGCCTATCTGCTTATGAAAATTCGGCTCTACCTATCAGTTACTTAGATAAATTTGTTTCAACACGAAGGCAAAGAAAACTGAATCTTCATTGCAAAGACTGCGCCAAGGTGCACAAAGACGAGTAGGAGCTAGTACTGATGCCTCAGATAACATCATATCTGATACTGACAAGATCTGCATGCAGCTATTTCTTGATATTCAGGTTTGGTAGCTGCCTTTACCGTTATGCTCATGAAGGATATAGATGCAGTGTTATTTCTAAGAAATTCTCTCTGTAATTTCATTTTCAATCGACTGTAAAGGATATAGCTGTCCTTTGGTCTTCTCTTTTTGATTTCTTCCAATGCGCAAGCTTTTATTTTTCACTTGGTACATTCTGTGCTACATTATACACATACAAAGGCTTCCACATGTCTTCTTTAGAAGAATTGAAAAGATATCAGGCAAAGTGGTATAGAACTAAAGATGTATCAAGTTATATTGGACGCACTGCACTGCCACTGACATTTTCTTTTGCATGCATTATTTGCAGGAATATGCACGAAATCTTCGCCAGCTAGGCATAGATGCAAGGGAAATTGAATCCTACAGAGCTCTATGGCAGTGTGTTGCCCCTAAAGACAAACAAGATAACATTCAGTTTTGATGTAAAGAACATTGTCGATATATAGAAATATTGCCCGTAGGTCCTTCAATATGCGTAGATATATCTGGTGTTGTTCATTTAGGTTGGAAGTTTGTGTGGTTTATACATAGCGCACTGAACCTTGATTATTGCCATTGTTTGATTTTATTAGGACAGTCACCTCCGCAAGGATACATCCAAAATCTGAGAATGTGTACGAAAACCTTATTCGTTCAAAATACCTGGATTCTGTTGAAAAAAAGATTCAGTTACGTGGTAGCTCTGCATTGTTCATGTATTGCTGAAGTTACGGTGAATGCTTCACAACACATACGGATCTTTACGTCTGTATGGCAAGAAGCAATGAATTTTTTTTAAAGCTTTGCATAAGCCGATGTTCCAATCTTACAACAGCTGAGCAGATCTTTCGAGAAATCTAGCTGCTGTTATTTAGCACGAACATTTTATTTTAAAAAGGAAATACTTATTTCTTTTCACCCCCTGTGCCTTCTCAACCGTAGTGTTTGTTTACAACATTCGTTATGTACTCATCCAGCCACAACAACAAACCAGCTCAAAGTGCTAGTTTGTTATTGGTATATTGTTGGTTTGCAGCTAAATCTCTAGTTCCCCTTCAATCTGGCAATGAGAACGTTTCACGATTCTTTTGGGACAAATGAATCACATGTTACAAAAAAGCTCAAACTACTAAACCACAAGCTTTCAAATTCGTGTTCTGACATGTCTCGCTACCAAACGATATCACAACAAAGAGACAGGTTGGGCATTCATCTGACAATGATACAATCACCACATGTTTACGCAATCCTCGCAGATAGGATGGGGTCTCAGTTCTTGAACCAACTGAAGCATGAGCAACCCTGCAAGGAAACAATACACTGAATTAAACAGGATTCTTTGATGCAATGGCTGTAAGAAGCGGATTACATTCAAACAAATTAAATCATACAATGCTACTGTAAGCAGCCACCTAACAAGATTCCTTAAAAACAAACCTACCTGACTACATTGTCGTGTGTGTGTGTACAATATACAATTAGTTTGAACTTTGAACTAAAAAAAAAAAGCAACAAAATGCACCAAGTGACCTTGTTAAAAACCAGCACTAAGCAGTGGTTTGCACTATTGGAAGTAGCTCGAGTTCAGTCGATTTTAAGTTATTGCAAACTAAGCATGGTGCGATGATCCCTAAAAGCATGAGAGGTGCACCAAGGAGTTGTACTGGCAGATTTAGGTCCACTATCTTGCTTCTCAACGGATAATGCTGCTGGCATGAAGTGGCAGCCAGTTCCACAAGCAAACTGAAATGCAAGGAAACTCAAAGATATCTGAAGCATATGTACAAAAGAATGCTTACTCCGCACATTTGATTAAAAAAAGATTAAGTTAGCGGTATAACAACAAAGTAAAGTGGACTTACTGAGGATTCATATTTGCGGCCTTGATTGGAGCGGTTCATATAATCTGCATCACCGGTGATGACAGGAGCATTCCCAGACTGTTTCTCCTCCCTCACTTTGTCAAATATGTCAGTGAAACCTTCACCTGTAGAAGGATCTTTCTCATCCCATTCTCCAAACTTCGGCACAGCTGATCCTCTCTCAGGCTGTACGTTCAAAAATGCACTACAGAACTTCAGAAATTATACATACAAGCAAATCTTAAAATGCAGTCACCATCCTCTTCATCATTCTGTTCATACTCAATATATCAAAAGCATAGTATACCTAATATACTGCCTGACAAGTTAGGACTTTACCGTTTCATCACCACGGCTGCTTGTTCTGTTCTTGGACCTTCCAGGTGTGGTGGGAGCAGTTCCACGGTTTCCTTCTGACGAACCCCTACGATCCCAAGAAGGAGATGAAACTCCACCTTTGTTTGCAATTCTTGCCTGGTGACGAGGATGCATGGGTGACCGGTCTGTGCTGGTTTTCTTCGCTGCATTGTCATAGTTGGTGCGATCCCCATATCTATGGTTAGGTGACTCAGCATGTGGTTTTCGAGCAGTGGCCTCGTGCCGACGAAGATCATCTTCTCGGATTGCGCGCATTTCATCCTTGGGCTTTCGCACCCCTGGATCCAATCCAGTCCTCAGCGGAGAGGCCTTATTCGATGGTGGATCCTTTGAAACTGCTTCGGTATCTCCATTATGATCATTTCGATTAAAAGACCTCCCTGGAGATTTTCCCTTGCGAGCATTCTCAAAATACTGTGTGTAAAGGTGATCACCTTGACCTTCATCCTCCCAACTTCCAAATTTAGGAACTCCATTATGCTGTTACAGTTGAACAAAGATGTACCTTCTCATGAGATTGTGGTTGGAAGACTAAAGTAACCCCTAGCATATTAAGTAAACTACAGAAACAGAACTGGAGAAAGAGAGAAAAAATAAAGGTCTAGACTCTAGTGCAGACAGCATGCTGAACCTACATGAGCTTGTAGCTCAGCATGTTTTCTGTCATATATAATAGGAATTAGATGTACAATATTTCCGTTTAATGATTTCTTGCTAAAATAAGCATTGTTACTGATCATGCCCGAAAACATATTGTATATTGCAGTCACATATGTACATTCTCAAACCATCGTCATGTCAACTGCAGTTTTCTTGAACTAATCAGATTTCCTCAGATCCTATATTGTTTAAAACAACTCCCAGAAAACTACTTAATAACTTATTCATCTTGGCTGCACGAACACTGCTAAAGACGCATTAAAATGATGACAGGAAATAATACTGAAATGTAGAATAATAAAATATTTATCACTTCCCAACATTTTGGTCATAGTTAACACAATTAACTGGAACCTACTAAACAACAAGTAAACCAGTAGTAGTGATGGAGCTTTCTTGTAGCTAGGCAAGTCCCAATTCCCACACACACAAGTAGACAAGCATTATCACACCCCAAATTCACTAAGCTGAGATCTTTTTCACTGCACGAGCTCCAAACATCAACGCTATAAAGGACAAGAGATCCTCCACAAATCAGCCCTGCAAACTAGCCATGTAGACATTCTTGCAACACTCAAGACGCAACAAATGACATAGTCGAATGCACAAATACTGGATCTTGGCGATTGGGAGGACTATATAGTTGAGCCTAAAGATAAGGCAACCATTTTGGTTTCAAATTAGTATTTTTCGAGCAAAAAAATTTTTCTAGGAAAATAGCCCCCAAAGGGGCAAGAAGAAATTGCTTCCACAGAGATGCAATCTGTCTCCCCACCACGAAGCAAAATAAGACAGCCTAAGCAAACCTAGCATTGGGCAAGGAAAAGAAAGAAATGACAAAGCAAGCATTCCTGCCAACTAGAGGCAATTCCAAGAAATCCCACATGCCAGGGGCAACGCCCAAGACGAACTCTTCTCCTACCACCAGGCAAACCAACCCGATCCACCTCGGAAACAGCAGTAAGTTGGTCAATCGAGCAAGAACTTACGGCCATTTCGTCAGATAAGGCCCCTAAAACGGCAGAGCGCTCCAAGAACAGCAGCAAAGGCGGCTCCTTTACGCCTCAGGGCGCCGCTCCTCCCGTGCTGCCTAGATTCGGAGCAAGAATTGTTGCGTTCAACAAGATGAGCGAAAAAAAAGGAACGAGACGTCCAATAGGAGAGCAGGAGGAGGACGACGAGACTAGGAGAGGAAGAGTGGAAGAGAAGGAAGGAAGAAAGGGCAGTAGTAGGAGGAAAAGGACTAGGAGTCATGTTTGACCATTATGGCGTCGGATTCTTGCTGCTTCCTCGCTTGCTTTCCTTCCCCTCCTTTCCTCCTCCTGCTGCTGATTGCTGAATGCCTGAATGCGCTGGATGATGTGCTACCGTGACTGGTAGTCACGAATTGTTCGCTTATTTGACAAACACCCCCCCCCCCCCCCCCCCCACACCCCCTCTCTTACAAAAATAGCTCACACTTGTTTTTTTTTTTATAAAAATAGGCTCGCTCTGGCTACAGTACCACGAAATACGCCTTCCACGCTGCAGTACTGATAAAAATGTGTTACAGCACCCACGTACTGTAGCACAGAATCTTGGTTTTCATAGTATACTAGCATGGAAGGGTCCTATGTCGTCCTCTCCTCTAGTCTTTTTATGGTGGGAAAGAAAATCATTTTACAATATTTTTTTTAAGATAGAGGTATTTTTGAAAAGAAAAACCAAATAATTGAACAGTCGGTGGTCACTCACTCCCTCCTGCACGGCTTGTACGGTTGTACCACGCCTTAACTCTTGTTTCTCCTCCTTGTCAATGCCATCATGGTGCTTGTTTGGTTTGTTAAGGATAGGGATAATTCATACATTATCATTTTATTCGTTGCTACTTTATGAAATACTACTTATTGACTTAATGACACGTGGGTCCATAGGTAATATGTTATTGAAACAACTAGTAGCTTTTTTTTAAAGTGATAATGCTTGAAAAATTATCCCTTAAGGATGGTATATACTACCACACTTGCCAGGTTAGCTGTAAACAGTAAGAGCTTAGGTGCTCCTGCTGAAGGGCAAGCCATCATATGCTAATTTTTTTTGTTGACTTGTTTCCCAGCAGTTATCTTCACAAGGGAATATACTGATTCCATTCATAGATTCTATACGCATGACCTGAGAATGAGATACTATTAATGCCTACTATAATATTGCAGTAACTTATTGTTAATCTCGTAGCAATCTGATGAACCTACCTACCATTGAGCCTATCATGATGTGCCCCGAACAGTTTACATGGTACAAAGGGTACAGTACTCCAGAATACCTCGAAATTCGATACGATATATAGCACTGACTAGAAATATATACTCCTTGGGTCACAAATATTTGTAGTTTTAGATATAAGTACAGTCAAATAAATATACTTTTAAATACTTCATTCGATCATAAATAGTTAGCGTTTTAAACATTATTATGGTCTTCAAAACATAGTTTGATTACTAATTTCTATTATAATATATTTCTAAAACCTAATAAAATTATAATATTATGAAAGTATTTTTTGAGATAAATCTA
Source organism: Otatea glauca (assembly GCA_036346275.1). Taxonomy (NCBI): domain Eukaryota; kingdom Viridiplantae; phylum Streptophyta; class Magnoliopsida; order Poales; family Poaceae; genus Otatea; species Otatea glauca. Next base: position 34,643 of record JAYEVK010000413.1, on the reverse strand, counting down.
CACGTATAATTTTCATGTATCCAATTAAAATATTTAAAAAGATATTAACAGTCCAAGTTTTAAAAGTTTGACTATACTTATGTCCAAAACGACAACTATTTGTGACCAGAGGGAGTGTTTAAATTGTATACATGAAAATCATACATGTAAATTTGTCTCAAAAAAATACTTTCATAATATTATAATTTTATTAGGTTTTATAAATATATTATAGTAGAAATTAGTGATAAAGATATATTTTTGTAGACCATATCAATGTTTAAAACGACAACTATCTATGACTAGAGGGAGTATACCTCAAAAGCTAGATACAGCATCTACTCCAGCTAAGAAGAGGGTAATCTGATCTGTCCTAGTCATTATCTAGAGCCTTTTGTCAATGTTATTATAATTGGGTCATTATAACCAACGAAACCTTTATTGGAGTAGTACAGACTACAGAGTGTCTGATCATAGTCAGCACTGAGCATGGGCTGCATACTTGCGTCGATCATCCTCACTCTTCTTATCATATTTAGTGAGTTATTTCTACAAATCCATGTAGGTTTCTATGTAAACTGTAAGAAGTATAAAGTCATTCTGAAAAAAAAACTGTGATCATATGTATGCACCTTCATCCTTAGAGAATCCTTTTGTGCCCTTGAACAGTCGGCCAGTAGAAAAATGGGCCGGAAATGTCGAATATCAGGGCAATGAAGGGTCTTAACCAGAAAACTTCCGACAAGGCACGGCACGAATCACACTGATGAATAGACGAATTTCAGACATAAGTTGCAAATTCCCATGCGGGCACGTTATAGAATCAAACAAAAACAATACAGGAACGACCAGCAGTGCAGTACTTCTAGTACTACTACAGTACTACCCTTGTTCACAGTTTCACACTAGGTCGGTTGCACCCTGAAGCCTGAACTACACAATGAGTAGAATCTCCAATGTTTTTAACACAATTATTTCTCTGTTTTTTAGTGGAACATATAAATTTTCTTCTGAATTCCTTCTCCTTTTTCCAAAAGTGGAGTAATACAAAGATAAGTAAAAATCACCTTCTACTTACATGCAAAAAAAGTTGTTTTCAATAAAGCTGCAAATGCATTGGTCATACTTTTTAAATTCCTTGCAAGTTAAGCATGTTGGGAGAACTTTAGGATTTGCAGCGCTGAGCACCATTATTAATAAAAAAGAAACAGTCCAAAAGACTTCACACTCCCACTCCCGACTCTCCCCACCACTCTCTCTCTGGTTGCACGCTCCCCCTCGTCGCCTTTCGCCGCCGTCTCTCTACTATAATCCCTCCACCTTTTCCACTTTTTTAGCATCATCCCATAATCCGCGTCCACAGGACATGGGTTCTTGATCGCTCTGAGTTCTTGGGTTGGTTCGTGGCAAGCGAGGCAAGGTGGGGTTCTTTCCCTCATTCCTCTGGAAAATTTCCATTTGCTCCCCCCTTTGTTGGTTTGGTCTTTTGATTGCTGACGAGCTACCCTTTTGCAGGCCAAGAAAGGTGGTGGGTTCTTGTCCATCTCCAAATCTCCCCGTCAAATTTGTGATTTTTTTTTTCTCCAGCGAAGACGAGGTGACTGACTATTTGGTGGAGGTTTTGTGAAGCAACCTCCATTCCTGAGCCAGTTTCTAACTTTGATGCTGAAGAAAAGAAGCAGAGTTGGTTGTTTTACTGAAAAATCCCAGCTTTCTGACGTGCGGCTGAGGCGGAATTGTGGAATGATTGATTGGTAGAGAGAAACATAACCGTATATATCATGATTCAGCTGCTGTTTCTTGTGCTGTTCGCGGAGGGGGCGGTGGCGCTGCTGCTTACGGTGAAGGTTGGGCCGCTGCGGGAGCTGGCAATGCGCGGCGTGGACCAGGTGAAGACGGGCAAGGGCCCGGCCACCGTGAAGACCCTCGCCTGCACGCTCTCGGTGATCCTCATGTCCAGCGTAGCCAGCATCCTCAAGATCCAGAACAGGGGCCTCAAGCTCGGCACTGTCAGCCCCATGGACCAGGTGCTCTGGAGGACGCACCTCCTCGAGGCCTCTCTCATTGGTGAGCAGTTGAGCACGCATTGCCTTCTTTGATTAATCTCCACCATCAACTGTTTTTAGTTATTTGCTGATAACATAGTGTTAGCAATTTACCGTTGGTAGTGGCTACAGATACTTGTATAGAGTATAAGGAAGCGATTGCTGCTTAGATACAGTTAATTCATGAAGTACATATACTACAGGTTGTAAATTGCACATTCTAAATTACAACTAATAATTTACCGAGGTTGAAATCTGCGGTTAACTGCAGTCTGATTTTATCTTTGAAGAATGAATGATGCTGTTTGTGTTTATTTGTTAGTAGCATTAGTCATTTATGTTGTGTTCCTTGTGGTCAACTTGTGAAGAAATACTAGATTACAGTAGCTTGGGTGGATACAATAAGAACTATTGCTTTCTTGCTTTCTTCCTATTTGAAGAAATACTAGGCTTCCATTAGATTTTTGTTGCTTTCTTGCTCCCTAGCCCTGAGGTGTTAAAAAAATATGATAGCATGGTGTGACCAATTGTTTACTCTTTAGAAAATGTTTGGTATGGTTAGAATTTAACTATAGTCAATTGTTTGGAGGGCATTTGGATGACCAGTCCCTTAGCTGAAAGTAAGCTGTCCAGGGCCAAATTTGTTTTGCTTAACTATGTGTTGTATTACTGATTAATCACATCATGTCCAACTAGGAGAAAGGATTGGAGAAATAAAATGGCAAATGTTCAAACTTCTGATGTAGGCAAAAAAGCCTTTGTGTATTTCAATTAACAACGGTCTACATCTTTCTGTTGTGCAAGAGCTCAGTTTGCTGCTCCAGGAGTTTTGAGTATGTTGAAGTGTGTCTGCTGATAAGGTTTAAGACCTGATAATAAGTGATCTCTAATTGAACAAGCTAAGTTTTTTTTTTTTAAAAAAAGAAGACTTAAAAGTGGTAGGTTAGAGTAAGGGACGGGATCTACTATGTAAAATTTAGCTAGGGGATTGTCTTACTAAAGCATATTTAGGAATCCATTATATCCATATGAAGGTGTAGGTCAAGGTATGGCTTCAAAAAAATGTGTATTTTGCCCAAAGCAACTTAGATATTTAGTAACTATAGTACTGTTTACTTTAGTTGGTCATTGTAGTACCAATGTACCGCCCTTGGGTTAGAATACTTAGTTATAATTTAGGAATCATGGTGTGCAAGCTAGGGTAGTTGCCAGATATAAAAAATAGAAATGATTTTGTTTTGATTATTATGATTTGTTAAATATCTGGGTTCTAGTGATCTGTTGAAGTTTTTTTTTTAGAATACGCAGGAGAGCTGTGTATCATTAATTTACAAGAAGAGTTATACATATTTCAGCTTATAATCACAATGTCAAAACAACCCAAAATACATAACAGAGAAAAACTGAAGTCAATTGCCGGTGAAAATACTATCTGACTATAGAACACATTGTTTTTAAGCGATGCTTCTCAGGGTCCAAAGAATTGCAACACCTACCAGTTGCCATAATGCTTAGGCCCAGTTTGAAACAGTTTGTGATTATTGATATGGGCAAGGCGCTGGATCGGGTGTACTTCAGACGCCGGCGCGGCAGATCAGTAATGGCAGCACCAGCACCGTCTCCGGTTCGCACGGAAGTAGTTGCAACGAACGGGACGCGAAGTGCGCTAGCAGCCGGAGAATCCATGCAGCAACAGTGCCATGCAGATGGTTAGCAACGCGCGTACGTAGCTTATCCGTAGAGTGTGTATGTATCGGGAGTTGTTAGCCGTATGCGGTTGCGTGTGTTGGCGTGAGTTGTATCCTGGGTATAAGAGAGGAATAAAAGAAAGGAAAAGGATGCTTTTTGATGCCGCAAAACTGATCTAAGGCGGTGGCTCAAAAATGAAACCCGATCGCTACTACCGCCGCGACGAGTTCGTCGAGCAGCTTGCGATCTGGCCTCCGGCCGGGCACTCGTGCATACGAACAAGCGCACTCTGCGCCTGCTCGTATCAATTTGGTATCAGAGCCGGACGACGCTTGTACCATGGCGAATCCGCTAGAGGACCGTGTAACGGGTCTTGAAACGGAGATGAAGGAGATGAAGTCTATGATGGCGGAGATGATGAAGCTCTTGAAGGCGAAGGGGCCAGCCGGAGAGCCTGAGCAGGCGGGCGACGGTGCCGCGCTCAACTCGTTCCCTGAGACGAGCGTTGCGGCTGCCGGCGACCACGCCGGAGCACAACCACAGAGGAACACTGCGCCAGTCCGCACACGTCCGGGTCGCGAGCACGATGAGCAGACGTACGGACGACGTCGAGGATTCGGCCGGGAGGAGGAGGACAATCGTCGGTGGACACCTCGTTCCCCACGTTTCGATCTTCCTGAGTATGATGGCCAAAATGATCCGCTCGGATGGCTGCGCCGTTGTGAGCGTTTCTTCCGAGTCCACCGCATTCCTGAGGAGGATTATGTCGAGATCGCCGGCCTCCATTTGTCGGGGGAGGCGCAAGAGGTCCTGGACAATTGGCAAAGGGAGGAGTTGTGGATCGCATGGGACGAGTTTTCTGAGGCATTCATCCAGCGTTTCACTCGACACTCGAGTGTGGGACCGTTGGGCGATCTTGTGAACCTCAAGCAAGGAAACAAGGGGGTGGATGAATATGCACGGGAGTTCCAGCGGCTGTTGGCACGTACGCTGAGAATGAAGAGAGTAGACCAGATTGAAACTTTTATGGCAGGCTTATCGGTGGTGCTCAGCGCGGACGTTCGCCGCGAGCGACCACGAGACCTCGCTGAGGCGATTGGATTCGCGCGAGAGGCGGAAGCGCGGAAGGCCGCGTGGATTACCGAGGCAATCCAAGGCATGGCGGGCACTGGACGTGGGCGTGGCGCGTTTGTCCGCGGCCCGGCTATTAACACGCCTTTCATTCCGCATGCATCAGCATCAATGGCCGTAGGGGCATCTACGGGAGGAGTCGCGGTGTTGGGCGCTTTACATCTGATCTGTTGTGCCTTTCCACAGCCGGTGCAACACCACAAAATGGGAGCGACCACACCGAATCAACGAGCAAGCGACCGGCGACAAGATCGCATAAGCGGCGTTGCATCGGTGCCGAGTCGGTGCGCGCTTGACGGCCGACCAATCGGCGAACGACGCGCGAAGGCCTCTGCTACAAGCGTGATGAAGTCTATTCCAGAGGTCACCGTCGGCGCTTGTTCCATCTAGAGGTAGAGGAGGAAGAGGAAGAAGACGACGTTCCCAACGAGGAGCGGGAGGCGACATTTCTCTATCAATGATCGCAAAGACGGGACCAAAGCATGGAAACACTATGCGAGTCACGGTGCACATGCACGACACAGCGTTGGCTCGGCCTCATCGACGGTGGGAGCACTCACAACTTCGTGAGTACGTATCTCGCCGCCAAGGCGCTTGGGAAGCGGGGAACAAGTCGGCGACGAACGGCATTCTGCAGCAGGTGCGAGTGGCGGGAGGGACACACTTGCCTTGCCTCGGAAAAATGAAGGTGGACTTCATCATCAAAGGGCAGCAGTTCACGACTTCGCTCATCGTCCTCCCCATTGATGGGTTTGACATCATACTGGGCGTACAATGGCTACGAACCCTGGGAAATATCAAGTGGAACTTTGAGGACTTATCCATGGAGTTCGAGAGGAAGGGGAAGACCGTGAGGCTCCAAGGCATGCAGCGCCAACCACGCCCAACGGTAATGCATGCCGAGTTGAAGGAGGCAAGAGTAATCCCGAGTCTCTTGGACGCCTACGACGACATATTTGCAGAGCCGCAAGGGTTGCCCCCGTCACGGCAGTGCGACCATCGCATTCCAATGGCAGAAGGCACAAATCCAGCGGTGGTGCGGCCCTATATGTACCCCTACCGACAGAAGGATGAGATCGAGCAGCAGTGTGAGACCATGCTGAAGCAAGGAATTATTCAGTCTAGCCGCTCGCCTTTTTCGTCCCCAGTTCTGCTGGTTAAGAAGGCCGATGGGACGTGCCGTTTCTGCGTGGATTACCGCGAGCTTAACGCGCGGACGATCAAGGATAAGTTTCCCATCCCCGTCGTAGAGGAGCTTCTCGACGAGTTGGGGGGAGCTCATTTCTTCACCAAGCTGGACCTCCGTTCGGGTTATCACCAAGTCCGGATGTGGGCCGACGACATTACCAAAACGGCTTTCCGAACGCACCATGGTCATTACGAGTTCCTTGTGATGCCTTTTGGTCTGTCCAATGCGCCATCCACTTTTCAGGCCCTAATGAATGAGGTGTTGCAGGACTTTTTGCGCAAATTTGTACTTGTCTTCTTTGACGACATCTTGGTGTATAGCCGTTCAGAGGAGGAGCACTGGGAGCACTTGCTCCTGGTTTTCGAGCGTTTACGACTTCATCGGCTCTACCTCAAGCGTTCCAAATGTGCCTTCGCCGGCGTGTGGGATATTTGGGGCACATCATCTCCCACATGGGGTGGCGGCGACCCGGACAAGCTCCAAGCGGTGACCACCGCCACGGCCTCATCCATCTCGGCCTCGAGGGTTCCCGGCCGACGGGTACTATCGGCGTTTTGTTCGGGACTCTGTTGTCATTGCGAGCCTCACCGTATTGCCACGGAATAACCGCTGGGCGATTCGGCGAGGCGCCTTCCACCGCCTCAAACAGTCTTGGTGTCGGCGCCGATCTTTGCGGATGCGATTTCTCCGCCCCTTTTGTGGTGGAGTGCGACGCGTCGGGCACCGGCATCGGGGCCGTTCTACAACAACATGGGCACCCCATCGCGTACTTCAGTCGTAAGTTGGCTGATCGACACAGGAAGTTGGCGGCATATGAGCGAGAGCTCATCGGGCTCTCCAAGGCCGTACGGCATTGGCGACCATATTTGTGGGGGGGCCCCTTCATCGTGCGCACGGACCACGCAAGCCTAAAATTTCTCTTAGAGGAGGCTCTCATCACACCTCCCCAACAACACTGGCTCAGCAAACTGATGGGATTTGATTTTCAAGTGGAATATAAACACAGGTGTCTGGCGTAGTGGTGATGCATCGTCCGCGCCCACTCGGACGAGCCGCGTTGCGCTGTCATTTCCAGCCCCGAGGATGTTACACGTGACCAGTGGCATGACATGTTACGCCGGGACCCAGAAATTCAGCGCCTGGTTGTCCGCTGGGAAGGAGCCACAGCCAGGCCGGATGCATTGTTTGGGGCACAGCAAACACTTATTTCCTCAACAGCTACCGCAGGCCAGTCCCCAACCCAGGCCAAGATCTTTCCACCCGACCCGTCGCGCGTCACTTGGGAGGTCCGAGACAAGCTCGTCTTCCGCAACGGCCGCCTGGTGGTACCAGCCTCGTCACCATTAGTGGCCAAGATCATTGCTTCGATCCACGATCTCACCCACGAAGGAGTGCACAAGACTCTACACCGGCTTCAGGCCGACTATTTTTGGGAGAGGCAGCGCGAGTCCGTGGAACAGTATGTACGTCGTTGTGTCACCTGTCAACAAAGCAAGACCAGCACCTTGTCACCGGCAGGGCTTTTGCAACCGTTGCCCGTTCCGCATCAAATATGGGCCGATATTTCCATGGATTTCATCACGGATTTGCCGAAGTCCCAGGGAAAGACTGCCTTATTGGTGGTGGTGGACCGTCTATCCAAGTATGCACATTTTCTCCCATTCTCACGGCCGGCTACAGCTCCAGTAGTGGCCAAGTTTTTCTTCGACCAGGTGGTCCGCTTGCACGGTCTTCCAGAGTCCATTCACAACGATCGCGACCCGGTCTTTCTCAGCGCCTTTTGGCAGGATCTGTTTAAGAGGAGTGGCACCACATTACTAATGTCCACGGTCTTCCGAGATGCGCTACTACGGCAGGCCAAGGACCATCTTCTCCAGGCGCAGAATCGGATGAAACAACGGTATGACAATCACCATCGCGAGGTGGAGTTCGCCGTGGGTTCATGGGTTTGGCTCAAGCTTCAGAAACATCGTCAAGTCTCGGTGCGCGCAATCCGTCACTCCAAGTTGGAGCCAAAGTTCTACGGTCCCTATCAAGTGGTTGCGCGCATCGGCCCTGTAGCTTACCGGTTGCGTCTGCCTGCTGCAGCCCGCCTTCACAACGTGTTTCATGTTTCGCTGCTCAAGGCATTTCAGGGAGAGCCGCCTGTACATCCAGTGGATCTTCCTAGTGAGGTTATGACCCCTACGGGGGAGCCTGAACAGCCGGAACCTTATGGTATTTTGGCTCACCGGTTCGCAAACGGACGTGTCGACTCTTGATTCATTAGGCGGCGAGCCGCGGAGGAAGCAACATGGATGGATGCCATTACTTTCAGACGTTCTTTTCCGGATTGCAAGCTTGAGGACAAGCTTGTTCTTGAGGGGGGAAGTGATGATATGGGCAAGGCGCTGGATCGGGTGTACTTGACGTCGCGCGGCGGTCGATAATGGCAGCACCAAAGACCGTCTCCGGTTCGCACGGAAGTAGTTACAACGAACGGGGCGCGGTGCGCTTAGCACCGGAGAATCCATGCGACAACGATTGCCATGCGGATGGTTAGCGGTAGCGTCGTAGCTTATCCGTAGAGTGCGTATGTATCGGAGTTGTTAGCCGTATGCGGTTGCGTGTGTTAGCGTGAGTTGTATCACAGGTATAAGAGAGGAATAAAAGAAAGGAAAAGGATGCTTTTGATGCCGCAAAACTGATCTAAAGGCGGTGACTCAAAACAAACAAACCCGATCATGTGGCTGCCGCGACGAGTTCGTCGAGCGGCTTGCGATCCGCCTCGGCCGGGCACTCGTCAGATCTGAACAAGCGCATCTGCGCTGCTCAGATCAATTATGCGACTCGGATTCTCCAAGAATCAGATGGGTGACAGCTTCTGATTCTCCAAGAATCTAGATTCTGGATTCTCCAAGAAGCTTCTCCCACAATCAGAAATAGATTTGTATACAAAATCAGAAACTACTACCCACCCGATTTTTGGAGAATCCATAATCTGCATAATCAGTTTCCCAAACTGGACCTTATTATGATATCAAATATATTTGTACATAATAATGTTGATTTTCTATGGTAAGGTGCAAAGTCTCTACATGTATTTTATGGGGAAGTCAAAAGCCACGATGTACCCATTTGGAGTATATGGGTCTATGCAGCGGAGGATTTGTTGGATCTGCAGAGTACTATGTCCAGACAACTATAAAGATGTATTGTCAGCCTGTTCCAATATGACCTCATGTACACACATCATCCTTAACTACAGTTCCTACACTGGAGCAGTGCTATTAATTAATTAATCATCTAGACACGAATAAATTAATTATGACAGCTCGGGTTTAAGTTAGAGAAATTTTACAATGGACTACATAGGTAGTAAGTAGTGGTAGTAAGAATTAAATCTAACCATCCATTCTCAAGGGCATTTTAGACTTTTTCTATTCATTTATCAGGGGTATTTTAGATTTTTTCTAATTCGTTTACAGTTTTGGATTCACCGAATACCTATTGATCTTCAAAGACTTCTTATCCATTCATCCGTCATTCATCAGGATCACAGGACGTGTTTTACCGTAGAGGACAGATAGTATGACGGAATTTTTTACCCTTTTACCCCTCTTTCAATTTTACTACCAATACTACAGGTGGTAGTATAACTAGATCTAAATTGATCTCAAACATTAGATTCAAAGGAATGGATGGCTTATATTGATTTTAATCCACTGTAAAAGAGCTCTTAAGTTAAATGCACACCATCTTGTTTGTTTGAAGCTGTTGCTCCAATCTACTCTTTTTCCTTCTTGAAGATTGGGAGATTCGGACGTAAAATGACAATAGTAGGCCTCAAAAGTTCATTTCCTGTCAGATTGTTTTTCGAACATTTGGCTTAGGATATTTTGAAATTAAGTCTTTAGTCTTTACTTTAGTGGAAACGTTGAACACATCCATTTTTAGCCTAGTGTAGAAGTGTAGTATTGTTATTTTTCTTATCAAAAGTATAATATACAAGTAGAATATACATGTATAGATAATCCATTTAGCATAGCTAAATCTGACATGGCAGCTTCTAACAGTTCGTTGTCCTTGTAGGGTATACACTATTCCTTGCATATGTCATTGACCGGTTGCACCACTACCTCCGCAAGCTCATTACACTGAGGAAAGCTTCAGACACCTCCAGAGAGGAGGTCGAGAAACTTCAAATGGAGAACCGATACTTCCGTGAAGAGGAAGAGAAATCTTCCAGTGAAATCATGAAGCTTAAGCAGGAGATTACTAAGCTGAGTGAGGGTATGAAGAAGCTGAAATCCGAGTCTGAAGATCATGAGAAGCAAGCACTGGCAGCAGAGGCCCATGTCAACGCCCTACAGAAGCAGTCGGAGGAGCTGCTCCTGGAGTACGACCGTTTGCTGGAAGACAACCAGATTCTACAAACCCAGCTTCACTACAAAGGCTGACTGAATCAATTAACCTGGGGCCTAATTGCTCATTACCAATACTCTTGCCAGTTGTCGTTGTAGAACAAGGTCTTCGTGGATGTGATTCTTGGCGTCCTTCCTCTCTCTAACTTATGGTGATTTGGGTCGATGTAGTGTGTATTTTGTTGTTTTGAGGCACTATAAAAGCCAGGGATGATGAAATGGATATATGGGAATCCAGTATCATTTTTTTTTTGGGTGGAGAAAGATCAGATTTCAGATGCGCGTGGAAACACTAAAATTGGGCTTAACTACTGCAAACTCTCCTCTACTCCGGCCCAGATGATGAAAAACTTTTCGCCACCTGGCCCATCAATATTTTGATCATTTTTTAAAAAAAAAAATCGGTTCTACTTTGCGAGCGTGAATTGACACACGAACTATTAGCAGGCACTCTAAAAATACTGGAACTAATAATTATGACCATAGGATTCAAAACTGAAACTCTTTTAAGTTTATATTCGTTGCACTGATAAATCACTGAAGAATAGTAAATAATTAGAGGCAACAGTTCTACACTGTTTTGTATCACCGGCCGGCGGAAGGGCTCTGCTCTTCATGGGCGGGGGGCTGTAGCGGTGGAGGAGGCACGCCGGGGAGCCTCGCGGATGTGCTCGACGGGAAGACGGACCACCTTGCTGGCGAACATGGGGTTGAGGTGGGCGGCGTACTTGACGGCGTAGTGGTAGGCGCCGGAGGCAGAGACGACCCTAGCCGGCAGCCAGAGGCAGAGCACGTGAGCCGGCGGGCGGGGTGCACGGTCAGCGCGGTGCGCGCTGCCATGAACTCGGGCCCCGCCGGCCGTGTCGGCTGCTTCTCGGCGATATTACAGACAGTCGTCGTACTACTATAGAAAGATTTATATTAGACGTCTTATCACATACATTTTTTGTAAAACTGTATGTGAATTAAACATCACTGACGGTTTTTAACTAAAAACATCTGTGATGATATCAATAGACATCATGGACGGTAGCCACCTACTACAAAAATGGATATTACAGACGGTTTGAAACCATCATCAGAGATGATTTTTCAAACCTTCTGTAACTATATGTCAGTGATAATCATTGTATATCATAGTTGGTTTTTCAACCGTCTGTGAAATACACATCACAGACGGTTCTATTATCACATTGGTTCAGCACTGTAAAACATATGGTATATCCTCCAGATTTTCAAATTTCCCATGACTTGGATGCTACAAATTTTGGCTAAGTATACAAATTTACCAGGACTTGGATGCTACAAATTTTGGCTAAGTCTCCAAATTTACCATGATTTAGATGTTTTATATTGAAGTGATCATTAACGATTCTAGTGTACAATTGTCTGTGCTATCAATAGACATCATAGACGGTAGATGGCTACCGACTGTGATGTCTATTATAAACTATCGCGCTGATGTTTAATTCACATACGGTTTTATAAAAACTGTCTGATCATAAGGCGTCTAATATAAATCTTTCTATAGTAGTGCGACGAGGCGGCTGAATGATGATGTCGATGGGCGCGCGGAGACGGCAGCAAGGGCAGTAGTGGTTGCTGGCTTCTTCACGGCTGCCCAGGAGGAGGAGACGAAGCGGCCGGCGAAGGCGGGCACGCACGAGGACAGCGCCATTGCTAGCTCCCTCTCTCTAGGGTTTGATGGGAGCGCGTGGATGAGAGAAGACTTGTGGGGAGGAGAGAATGCGCGGGCAATGGCGTGGCTATACGCTGGGCGGCTGGGTGATGCACCGCGCAGACGTGCCTAGCAAGCGTAGTTAGTTTGCACACCGACTCGGCGTCGGATTCGCAGAGCAAGTTCGTGCCCCACAAGCTGTTACCCCTAATACCACTGTCATCGTAATGCCAGCGGATCTACACCTCCATTCTACCATATATGATTCTTTAATACAAAAGTAGGGTCTCTTATTACAATTTATCCATTAGTGTTACCAATTCGTTATAACAAGTTACCCATCGGTGTTACGAATTGGTAATAACTTCATTGACCCATACAAGTTATCTATTAGTGTTGCGAGTTCATAATAACTTCAATAATCCGTATGATCTTTTTTTTTTTCCTAATCCGTCCCGTGCCACGGTTACATTGCACGCAGAGAAAGGAAAGGCACTCCGATCTGACGTGGAATGCCCTCCTCCGATCGCTGATCTCACGACCCAAAACCCACTACTTATGGTCTGGGAACCATACATCGTACCATGTTGCGCCAACGGCCCAGGAAACATGCAGACCAAACACAAGTATTCCAAATTTAAAATAAAATAATTTTGCCACTCCAAATTTAAAACATTGTTGCGCTTGATACGATGTTAATGCAAACTTCAGCTGTTAATCAGTTTTACGTCAAGAATTTATCCTTTGCAATGCATTTACAAAAGGACTTCCTGCTCAACCAAAAACCAAAGGTAAAAAGGGCGAACCTTTTGCAGAATGGCAGCATAATAATTACACTACAAAATGGTGGAATGGTCCCCTTCCACAACGAGGCTGCAAGTCGCAACATGGGTATCCGTATTCACGGAGGGAGGCCATGGATCTTTCAAACACCGCTATAGATAGCTCTGTCATATGAACTGCTTCAAGAACTCAGTTGCCACCAGCCGCCCACGTGTATTCACTGACAGCTTTAGCTCGCTGATCTCCTTGTCAATGTCCTACAGTACAAACAAGAAGATGTGATGTGAGTGAACTTATGGTCAGTATCTAGTACAACGCACACCAATCACGCAAATGCTGCACATAGGAAAATGATGGTAACCATGAACGTTCAAAACTCAAACCTACTTCAAAATGTACAGTTCAGCTACTTAATCATGAACAACAACTATGACACACACACACACACTAATCACAAAACCTACTTCGAAGAGAAACAAAAAAAATGGTTGACAATACGACAAAATAATGTGCAGCTAACTGTTAATCTTTTTCTTGATCGAGTAAGAGCAGAAATTTATTTTTACAGATTGTGGTGGGTAATCCATGACGAATGCTGTTCTACATACTTTTTTTTTCTGTAAACAGTTTCTAGTATAGCATCAAAGTACGTCCTTTTCCACCAGATTGTATCTCTCCATATGGCCGGGGGAGAGAATTTTAGCTGTACTGTGAAAATAGCAAGCTGATGGGTGAGTGGTCTTCTTTTTGTTCTTATTCCTGTGTGGTATGGGCAATCCAAGATTGACAGCTTTTAAGCTGGGCATGTATCCGCTTTCAGTAGTTCAGTACTGTATAATTATTTGTATCAGGAATTCCTTTGTGATTTCAGATGAAACGACTGAATGTTTATTTACAGAGGCACACATGGCAACAGGAAAACTACAAGAATGTCCAAACGTACTTCTGGTCTCAGCTGTTCATTTATTAGAAGTCTTAAAAAGCAAAAAGAGGCCCAAGGAGAACCTTTTCTTACCTCCATAAATTGTACAATGAAATCTATGAGCTTATGCTTGTGCATGTCCTCACAATGGTAGTTTGTGATTAGGAAGCTAATATCATAACCCTGAAATCGAACAAAACCAAGTTAGCCACTTTCCAAACATGTGATGCAATGGTGTCACTTGATATAATGCAGCTCACCAGTAACATTTCGGCAAGTAACAAAAATGACAAGCACGTCTAATCAACATTGTGAAAAATCATCAAGATAGAAAACTTAAAAGCTACTAAAACTCTAGGTGACAACATAGACTAGTATCTAGTTGTCTTGGATACTGCTTTACTGTGCCTAGTACCACTACTAGACCGACTTCAATTGAAGACAGTTCGTGTACTATGAGGAAAAATAGATTATTATATATGTCAGCACTTCAGAAGGTGCTCAGTGTACATAGAGTATTGTAATACCTGAACCGGTTTTCTCCTCAACACTTGGAATGCCTCCGCCCTCATTGATAAAAACCTAAGAAATTTCTTCGCAAGAATATTTTCAAGTTCATCTGCTTGCTTAACCTGTCCCCCAAAAAAAAACATATGACGGTACACCAGATGACAAATGGTTGAGTACATTATCCTAACAAGAACTATAACATCCAACCAGCTTTTTGTCACTACCTTCATGCTTATACGGATAGAATTGATTGAGGTCTCAATCAAACACTTCTCTGCTTCATTACGGCATATAAGCACCTGTAGAAGAAAAAATATGGGACTGTGAATACTAATTCTGAAGATACTAAAAACTTCCTATAAGTTTCCTGTCTAAATAAGCACAGCTGTGAAGAGATGGTCTAGGCTACATCTGCAAGTAAACTGCTAACTGATTGGTTTTCAAGCAGTTGCCTCTACAATAACTTTCGCTAAGGATTCAGTAGAGTTGACAAGTCGTCACCACATCCTGCCTCACGGCATATGCTTTGTGTAACCCGTTCCGGAGTTTTTTTAATGCCAATCTCACGCAGGAAACATCAAGGATGAACTCCACAACTTTTGCTATGTGTTTGATGAATTTTTGTACGCAAAATTCATTAAGTAAAGTAGTGGCCCATATGTCAGTAAAATTCATTGATATGCAGCGTATAAAATTCCATGGAGCAACACTATGACATGCAGGTCCCGCGTGCCATCAGATATTTTTACATGTAACCTATCCAATTTTAGACTCATTTGGAAGGGTTCGTTGTAAGAAACACGGAGGTTCAAACGGATCGCAAATCCGACGTTTGGTGTAAAAGATATGGTCTCTAGAACTTTATTGATCAAACATGTACAAAACAAAAGAAGCTAATTACTAGTTGCTTATGTTAGCTTGGCTGTACACATGCAAAAAAGGGTACATGGTGACATGCTGGGCATTGCGCTGCATGCGGCGGGTTCTGAGATCAATAAAAATCAAAACGCGTGATTGGTTTTGCATGAAATAGAATCCAATACGATCTAAACCGACTATGTGATAATCCAAACTGGATGGCGCCGTCCTTTGCTCGCTCTCCTTGTGGACGCCCTAACCCTCACTATAAAAA
The DNA here is from genome assembly GCA_036346275.1 of Otatea glauca. Lineage (NCBI taxonomy): Eukaryota > Viridiplantae > Streptophyta > Magnoliopsida > Poales > Poaceae > Otatea > Otatea glauca. The sequence continues at coordinate 19,182 of JAYEVK010000413.1, read as the reverse complement.
GGCACCAAAGCAAAGCGCCCATCTACCTGAAGGCATACGTGCAGGCCTCCAAACAAATACAGAGACGCACAGGCACATGATCTCCTCGCCTGGAACACACAGCCGCAGCCCGCAGATAGAGCCCTCGCCCTGAGACGCACGCATACACAGGAGCAGGCACGCATACATAGCCATCATCCGTGGTGCACAATCTTCCTCCTGGTGCACGCACGATCGTCCAGAAGTTGAAGTAAGATCAAAAGAAAACAGCAAAGCTGTTAATTTCTTTTGTCTCCTGCAGTCAACTATCGACTTCGTGCATCGTCGTCAATATGTTAAAACTCACGGAGTCCGGGTTTGATGGTAAGCAAACTGATCTTGCCCAATGAGAATAAAATTCTCCAACATGTGTCATATATTCCCCGTTGACGTGAGACTGGCTATAGATCAAAACAATCATACTGCATGTTCTCCCAATGAGATGGAATTTGGCCATGAAAGTTCAAACGTCGCCTATGCGCCACATTCCCTATTGATGTGAGACTGGCTATAGGTCAAAACGATCGTAGCACATGTGCTGCAATCGGCCATGGAAGTTCACACGAGCGTGGTACGAATTTTCCCGATACGACGGAACTAGCTATGAAAAATCATAGTTCGAATTCCCGATTGGTAGAAAACCAACTGCAACTCCATGCAAATCAATAAAAGGGAATACCATACCATGCTGATTCTTGCCCCTCGCACGGGAGCAAAATTGTTTAATGCTTAAAAGCAAGCTTGTCCAATGCATAATATGCACATCGCCCGCTGCAAGGCCGAGGCGCGCAATTCGCATAATCTTCATGCATCGACACCTTGACCGAGTGTCGACGAGAGAAAAAAGGCAACTTTATCATACATTACATATGTCTACGACCGACGAGGCTAGACAAAATTATGGCCTAGTGTCGACGAGGCAAGGTCACTACTCCATCAACATGTCCCAAACAGATGGGATTGGACACTTTCTTGCCGAGCACCGACGAGGCAAAGGCAACAAACATGTCTGCGTCCGATGAAGGCATGAAGGCAGGCATATACATGACTGGGCACCGACGAGGCGAAGGTCATCCTCTTCATCGACACATCCTTTCCGTAAATCGACACAACAATAGTGTATCGCGACCGGGCATCGGCGAAACAAAGCCACCCGCATCACATTTACATCCTCATCATATGCATCTACACCAATATCATACATGCATATGGACGAGCTACATCAAAGACGACTACCACAAGCGCAACTTAATTGGAGGTATTCTGTAGGCCAAGCCTACAGATGTAATTAACCGGACGCCATGCAAAGGCGCCGGAAATCAGCGAATTACGCAATCTCCAGTAAGATATTCTCCTTAAGCATAGACGCAGAAGACACAAGATGAACTCCTTCGGGGGCATGTAATTTTGTATATTCAATACAAAATTAAAGAACTACAGTGTTCTCCATGTGTTCGATCGTCTCTTTTGTTTTCTACAAACACTAGTCATATCAAAATAACTATAGGTAAGTAAGCTGAAACATAATGCTCACGTCCAATCCTGAATTCCCATTATTCATGTATATAAAGCATAAAATCTAGCATGTTGAGCTCATGGTCATAAGAAGAATGCAGCCATTACGGAAAATGTTTGAAACTAATATCCAATGCCTGATCTTAAGAAAAAGACTGTTTTTTTTTTTTTGCAATTTCAACACATGATGAAAGAACATCCAATGTCTAGTGACGCTGAAATGTGCTTAAGCGCAAAGTAAATTACTAAGCACAATCAACATGAAATAAAACTATTCATGATTCCCTCCCAGCATGGTCCATGAAGAGTGTGTATTTGTTAAAGACAAAATGATGGCACCATCATTATTTATTGCCAATTTGTCACCTGATGGAGCACCATTTGATTCTACCATAGGTAATCTAAAGACATATCCTACTCCATACACAATCCAGAAGTGGAAATATTTAACTCAAAATTGAGAAAGAATAATGCCATCACAACACATGAACAATACTGGTGAAAATGAAGCTTAGAAAGAGGCATTGAACCAAAAAATTGTGCTGATGTCTAGTAAGTACTAAGTAGTAACCATGTGATTCTACAGTTGGAATATTTGTTGGCTCTATGTTCTATAATTGGTATAAGAAAAGGATAATGCATGTAAAATAATTGGTTCAAATATAAAGAAGGGAATTATTCTTGCAAGAAATTTTTAGCAATATAAAAAAATCATAAATTGAATTTGAGATGCTGCTAAAAGAGTCTCCCTTACCGGATTCAGCAGAAGTTCAGGGCTAGTCCTGTAAATAAGGAATTAAAAAAAAATGATGATGTAGGCAAAAACAGATGTATTCATGTCCTTGAACTTCAACGAAACATGTAAAAACAAAAGTGAAAAATGAAATTTCCACCAGCAATTAAACAAATACTAGTATTTATATGGGTCAACATTTTTTAGGGCAAATATATTAGTCAGCATGGGCTTGTGTGATTACAAGTTTACAATGATTGTTCTTAGTTCAAGAGAAATAACATAGACATGTAGAGCTCCCATAAACATATAAAGAAAGCAAAGATAGAGCCGGTGTTCTTCTCTCTTTAACAATCTACATCATATGAAATTAACTTGTAAAAACATATGCCTGTTTCTAGCATGGTAGGCTTCATAAAGAAACATCTTGGACATCAGATTCCACAAGTGCACAAAAGAAAAGAAGCAGAAGATTGTTCTCTTCACAGGCACAAAGGTTTCATCGATTTTGACTATCATGCGCAGATTTCCAGTTTCTCAAATTTTCTCCAAATCAAAACACCATTGCGCTAAATGCGCTCTGTCTCAGACAAATTATGCACACCAAGAACAGATAAATGCATAGTTTTTTTTAATAAACAGCATTCAGTTTGAAGCATGACTTACTTGAGCTCCACCTCTGGTTTGTTGTGCCTCTCAACTTCTTGGCAAGGGAAATTCTAGAGGTAAAAATAAAAACAAATTCTGTCTAAATTACATTTCTAAGGAGCTAAACAAGTTGTCTGGGGTAAATTTCAGAACAAAAGCACGTGTAGTGTGTAAGAAATGGTAATTCCTGAAGGAGTTGTATCGAGTACCTGCAGGCACATGGCAGCCTCCAGAGTGTTGCGGATGCAAGTTAGATACAACCGCAGCGTATTTGCCTACAAGAACAAGAACAACGCATTAATTATACTCGCCAATATTTAGCGAACGCTGCAAATAATCTGACGGAACGAAGTGTGTCAACACAATCCGAACGCATGGAACGATCTCGTCCAGCCACTGTGAAATTCGTGCTCGGTCCTTGAAAGGCCCCGCCAAGACCGTCTAACTGACCCGAGGAAGGGTTTGGTTGGGACCAAGGAACGGCGAGATCTCGCCGGCGTTCCGGGGACGGAAGGTGTGGTCCGGATCCAAAGAGGTGGACCTGAGACGGGAATGGTATATGGGGATGGGAGCTTACCATGGTCGGCGACGGACGTCGGCAGCGGTCGCCGGAGATCTACACGGAGACGGTGGGGCGTCGGGAGCGGTTTAGGGAAGAGTCCAGTGTTGGATTGGAAGTCTGCAGTCTCCCCTGCGAGGGCCGGACTCCTCCGGTTCGGCTTAGTTTAGTTTAGTTTAGTTTAGTTTAGTTTAGGCCTTCACAGCATTAACAGCATATTTTATCCAAACGTATTTTGTTTTAGACCATCCATATATTTTTCTTGTTACTCTTTTAAAAAAACTTAGTGTTGGTAAATGATACCTTTTTTTCATCTTCCTAGCCTCTGTCCAGCTCTTCTTAAATTCCTCTTCGACCCCTTGAAACTCTCTTACAAAAAAAACAGACCATAACAAACGATTAAATACCAAAAATACAATACTTATCCTAACAAACTTCCTTCTCACTTCACGGTGTGCGGTAGAGATACAATACAAACAAGATAGCAAAACCAAGAAAGTGGCGTAAGCTAAGTTTAACAAACAGTGGCGTGATGTGAGTCAAGACAAACCCTAGACCACGACGCATGTTAAGTACAACGACAACCGATTGACATGTTGAATAATATTACTTTTATCCGTAACACAGCATGGACATTAACTAATTGTGTAAAAAACTTTTAATGCCGACAGACTACTCCACTAGGATTGACGATTTAAATCGCATCGGAGGGCAATACAACATCAGCGAATCTCGAGTCAAGAGAGCTTTTCTTTTTTTTAAAAAAAAGGGAACGGAACCAAGGTTTTAAATTTCGGTTTGAATAGATTTCGTCTCAGGTGGATAACGAAATTTCGGCGAAATTTCGAAATTTAGGAATTATTTCGGATGAAATTTGAATTTGAAAATTCAAATCCGGTTCAATACGGAAAATAAAAACCGAAATTCGGCGAAAAAACCCGAAATTTCGGATTTTTTGACTAGCTGAAAAGTGGTCTAAATGTTATCGAAAAATTTTGGAATTTTTTTTGGAGGTTTCTGATGCAATGCTGATGTTCTCACAAAAATTTCAGCTGATTATCACATCTGAGGAATTTTCAAAAATTCGGAGAGTGGTACTGTCCTGATAAAACATTGACCGACAAGTTTGATCGGAATGGAAAATGGTACAAATCAAGTTATAAACTGTTGAAATTTTTTGTGCATGGTTATGATCCATAACTAATATTATCATAAAAATTTCAGCTTATTATCACATGTGACGAATTTTTAAAAATTCGGAGAGTGGCGCTGTCCAGACAGAACACTGATCGACAAGTTTGATCCGAATGGAAAATGGTACAAATGAAGTTAGAAACTGTTGAAATGTTTTTTGCATAGTTATGATGTATCTATAATGCTCTCATAAAATTTTCAGATGATGATCAAACTGTATAAATTTTTAAAAATTCGAACAGTACTACTGCCCTGTTAAAAGGCTTACCGGCAAACTTGAACAAAATAAAAAATTATGTAAACCATAAGTTTTTTTGAAAATTTTACAAAACGGTTATAAGGAAGTTTTTAATATCCAATAAAAATTTTGATTCATGATCACACTCCAGTGAATTTATAAAATTCTTACAAGGCACAGTACCATTTATGTCCTTTTCTTTTTGATTTTTGAAATATAATATAACAAACGAAGTTCAATGCTTGCATAGATTTGATTGACCAAATAAACAAAGTTTAAATTTTTTGAAAAATTTATATAATGGTACTGAGTCAATTATTAATCTCTCAAAAAAAATTAGATCATAATCACACTCAAGAAAATTTATAAAATTCTGACAATATAACTGTCCCAATTATGTTTATTCTGTTTTTGATTTTTTAAAGATAACAAATGAAGTTAAATTATTTTGAAATTTTTTATGTATTATCCTAAACTACTAAGGATAGTACCATAAAATTTTCAGATGTTTATCAAGCTGGTACAATTTTATAAAAATCGGACAGTGTTTCTGCCAAGATTTTAAAATATTTAAAAAATTAGGTTTTTCAACAAATTTTCAGAGGAGATGACTTTCCTAAGGGTTATTGGACCAAATCCGGCCCTAAAACTTTCAAAACCGGCAAAAAACATGAAATTTCGGCCAAATTTGTCGAGATTTCACCAAAAAAACCGAAATTTCGGATTTTTACTGTAGCATTTTCAAATTTTTTTTAAATTTTTTTTCCGAGCGGTACTTGAGATTTCGGGGTGATCCAAAATCCGAAATCTCGGCGAAATTTCGCCAAATTTCACCGAAATTTGGAACATTGAACGGAACAAGAGATACGAGCAGTTCTTCTTGTTGTGCAAAGTATATATTCCCTTTGTTTTCAAATAATTAACACATAAAAACATTTTTTTTTTATTCAAATACTTCACGCATCACAGTTCCCTAGTCATGTTTTCCCAAATTAGCCATATTAGCTCCATCCATTTTTCCTCACTTCCCTACTTTGTTGCCCGTGCTTGAGATATCCGGAGGCCATTTTGATCAGAAAATTTTTCACAGAAGTAACAAAGAACTGTTAAAAACTGCCAAGTACTCTTTGAGATCGGTGGCTGTAACTTAAAAACATCGAGTCACAAACACACTAGATGTATAGACGGTTCGGTTTACAAATTGTCCATACTCCAGATATATGCACAAGGAGACGCTAGATTACAGGGTATAAAGTTGAAAATTTGACGCTCCCAGAGGGCAGAAGTGGAATATTAGCATAACAACAATTTACAACTTATCAAAATATTATGATAGGTGCAGCCACATCAGCTGGGAACCTCAACTCAACAGTAGAACGATCCTCTCAATGGCGATTTAATCGTTGTAATGTTTCTTTGCCCACCTCCTCAACTCGTTCCTAAGTATCCATGTAGTAGTTAAACTGGATAAAGATTATATTAGCAAGTATGCATATTATTGAAAAGAAGCACTATTTCATCGATGATTTTGGTAAATGTGCTTTTAACTCAAACATACCGCCTGCACAATTTCTTTAAATTTTGCAAGTATTTCCTGTTGTTTTTCTGTGGCAGCAACCCTTACTGAATCAGCTTCTGAACATAAATTAGCAGCCTATGTGATGACGGAAAGGAAAACAATGTGTCAGAAATTTTCAAAAGATGAACATATAATCAGCAAGACACCAAGATCTGCAGTCTTAAAAGAGATGCACAACTTGTGTTTCTGAACTAATGGCAGTGATAAATACTAATCAGCCTCCAAGCAATAACTCCTAAAGCAGAAAGACTATCAGTTCAAAAGGACTTAAGTTTGAACCAGCCTTAATCTCAGTACAAAAACATCACCTTTGCAACCATTGCCTCTACTTTCCTTTCTCTAGGTTCAAGGCACTGAAGTTTCCATTCTATTTCAGACCTCAAAGTAGCCAGCTTCTGATTTTCATCTGCTATTCTTTGATCCCTTTCTTTCTCTTTCGCCTTGAGACGCTCCTCAGTTTCATGTACTAATCCGAAGGGGTTCATGCAATGTGAGGAAAGGAGTGTTTAAAAGAAGAAAGGAGCATACGATACATAAGCAATACTACCAAAAAAGAAGAAGAGAAAATACAACTCCACATGTATATGGACATCTATATACTATCTTAGCCCTCAAAAGTGCCTCAAGATTCATGCAAAGGACAAGAAGATGGGGGTGGTGTTTTGAACATGAAAGTTTGCATTAATCTCGAGGCACATTTGATGATGGTGATAGTATATCGATGTCCTTATACATGTGAAAAAGCCATGTTGTACCAAAAAAAAATACATTAAGAATGACAACCTTTTCCTTGCCATTCAACAGTCTTTGCGTCAAGGGCCATAATTGAGACACTATCATCGCTAAGCTTAGCTTTACGTGCTTTAACTTCCTTCTCGACAGTTCTTGCAGAGGTAACCTAGCAGGATAACAAATAGAAGAGTTATTACAGTCTCATCATTAGAAAAATCTAGATACAACATACAATCCAGCTTTGCAGCTATTCATACTTGTTCCTGTAAAGCCTGGATATTAGAGAATTGCTTCGACAGTTTTTCATAAGCCTGCAAAAGAGAGGTAGTTTAGCATGCAATTACATAAATGGAGTACTCCCTCCGTTCTCAAACAGATGTCAACCTTTTAAAACTTTAACCACTAATACAAACAATACCATTTAGATTTATCACGTGTAAAACTAAAAGATATCAGTTGATGGAGAGGTATAGTGAGGAAAAGAAGGATCTACACATGATGTTTATCAACCTGGAGAAAGCTTATGGCAGTGTGACAAGAAAAATCACGTGGTGGATGCTTGAAAAGAAAAAAATCCCGACAAAGTATGTCACCCTAATCAAAGATATGTACGACGATGTTGTAAATAATATAAGAGCATGCCATAGCTATATTAATGACTTTTCTATTACGATAAAACTACATCAAGGGTGAACATTGAGCCCCTACATTTTTGCTCTAGTGATAGCCGAAGTCACATGGGACATACAAGGAGAGATTCCTTGGTGTATACTTTTTGCTGATGATATGGTGCTAATTGATGAGAGTAGGGTGGGTGTTGATAAGAAACTATAGCTATGGAGGAAGATTTTAGAATCGAAGGGCTTTAGACTTAGCAGGACTAAAACTGAGTATATAAGGTGTGTTTTCAATGGTGCTATGGCAGATGATGGAGATGTTAGTCTGGATAGAAAAATAATACCTAGGAAGGAATCGTTTTGATATTTGGGATCGATGCTACAAAGTAACAACGAGATTGATGAAGATGTGAGCCACAAGATACAAGCGGGGTGGATCAAATGGCGCCAAGCATCTGGTGTCCTATATGATAGAAAAGTGCCTCAAAAGTTAAAGGGTTAGTTCTATAGGACAACAATCAGACCTACAATGCTGTATGGAGCGGAATGTTGGATGACAAAAAGATAACATATACAAAAAATGTGTACAACAGAGATGCGGATGCTGCGGTGGATCTATGGTCATACAAGGCGAGATCGAATCCGCAATAATGATATATGTGATAGGGTTGGAGTAACACCAATTGAGAAAAGCTTACCCAACATCGTTTTAGATGGTTTGGACATCTGCAGTAGAATTTTAAGTTATCTCGAAAACATAAGTGGTAGAGGTCGATTGATACTGACGTGGGAAAAAGTAGTTAAAAGAGACATGAAGGATTAGAATGTATCCAAAGAGTTGGCGTTGGATAGGAATGCATGGAAGTTAGCGACTCATGTACCAGAACCATGATCTAAGATCAAAGGTTTAGGATCGTTTGACTTCGATTGGATTTCATTCATTGCCTACCCTAACTTGTTTGGGACAAAAGGCTTTGTTGTTATATTTGTTAGAAAACTAAAAGATATTTGTAGATTTATCACCAAAAGTACTTCCATATCATTATATTTTATTAATTTGTACTAACACATAATTAGAAGAAGAAAAAGGTGGTAAAATGTGTGTATTGGAAATCATGTCGATGTCCAAAATGACAAGTAAAAAAGAACCGAGGGAGTATTTAGGAATGATAGTGGTGAAGCATCACAAGGAACAGCAGTAAGTGCCAATCGAGCTACAAGCTAACCCCACCAGCTGTAGTAACAAACAAATAGATCCAAAATGTTGTAGATAAACATCAGGAAACTAATGTCTCCTAGAAAACCATACATAACAAACAGAGGGAGTACTATAGATTTGTCAGAATTCTATTTTATCATATTACTTTTAAGAAAACTTCTAGCATTGGTGTGTTTTGATGAAAAGTGGAACAAGAGTACCTTACTATAGATCTCCAAAGTACCAGATTTCTCTTGAACACTTTGCATTGCCATTTTCTCTGAGTTCTTCAACTCAGAACGGGCTGATTTCTTCTCCTCAAGGGCCCTCTTTAATAGAAAATAAAAATCACAATTAGTCATGCAAGCTCCCAAAAATCGTTTACAATGCTGATAGAAGTGCATATTGTTGATCTGATCAATTCAAGGTTTTATGTACTTCCAAAAGGCACTTCTAAGGAAGCTACTAATGATATACTCAAGAACCAAGATAGAGCATCCAGCGACAATTACGATTTTTAATGAACAAATAATTCAGGCCTAATTCCAAGCGAACTAAGCAACAAAGTTCTGTTTACAGTTGAGAGAACTACAGTACCCTTACTGTACTAGTTGTAATCACTAAGGGCAAACATGGCATATTATTATCTTATACAAGATAACTCTGAAATCCATAGGATTCCTTGAATGGAATTTTCAGTTTTTTAGCATGGGCATGGCAAAATAACATCTTCAAAATTCAGTTATGTCACAAATTATAATGCAGTTTGTGAACCATTCAATCATCATATTAAAGCAGAAACATTCTTCCAAATAAATCCTTTTTTTAGTCCCTCACAAGTAACTGTTCAAAGGTCTATTTTTCAGGACCATAACAACCTTCCCGATTACTATATGAGGCCAACTAGTGGACGGTGGACCTCACCTATCAATGACTTGGGACTGAATGAACTTGCGATTGTTTTCTAGAAAGCCAATTTTACATCTGTACACAAAGTTCTACACCTGAAATGGTCCCTTCAGTCAGAAGTTTGAGGAGCAAAAAAAAAGGACTTGACAATTCGATATAATAATATAACTCACTTTCGTAGGTTCATTTGAATGTTGCACAAGCAATAATATGAACCTAAAAAACAGCCCTTTTATTTTAGGAGTGCATTAACCAATATAAAAAGCATGGACCAACCCTTAACAACATAATAACATGGAGGGTGAAAATCATTGCACAATGAGATGAAGAATAAAATAACCAAGGAACAAAACAGTCACTGCCAACCAAACATGATTGTGCGGTGAAACAAGTCAAACAATAAACAATGACCAAACATTTTGGAGTATAATGGCAGACCATCAATATCAAGATTGAACATTGTGCCTGAAGTAATAAATCAAAAAAGGAAAGAGATCTTACTTGAAGCTTTTCTGGGGACTGAACAATTTTGGACAACAGCTTGGAATTTTCTTGGGCATGTTTCATCAACTCAAAATCAGCTTGAGAGATCTGCAAAAGAAAACAAAGAAGCAGCAAATCCAGCATTATGGAGTAAAGTTTTTTTATATGAGCATTAAGGAGTAAACTATTGCTTTTGTATAGCATCATAATTTCAGTTTTGAGTTCACGAGAGCAAATTCAAGTTAAAATTTTCAACTGTTCAATGTCCACATTTACAAGTACAGCTGAGATATGCTGAATGCCAATTGGTAGAGGAACAGGTGACAAAAGCGCTCATTATACGTTAACGTTATACAATTATGCACAAAAATCACTTCCCCAAATGGCAAACCATAGACCTTCAGGCCCTATTTAGCCAGTAGCAAATCTAACCTACAGAAGCTGGAGATATGAAGTTCTGGCTTCTGAAAGTCAAGAAGCCGGAGCTAGAGGGGTGTTTGGCCTAATAGCTCCAGCCTCACCACTTTAAAGTCTAATGACATTTTTAGCACTACAAAAAAGACAGTATTTTTAGGTTTCGACTCAATCACCAACTCTGAAAGCATATCTGAAATTCTGAATACTCGGATCAATCTAGTTCATAAATGGAAGAGGGAAAAGTAGAATAATTCTACACGTGTAAAACAATTCAGGACAAAGTAGAAGAATTCTACACTATTCATAACACAATTCAGTGGGTGATGAGATATTTCAAGTCAACCTATATGAGCAATGTTGCATACGCCATCTGCTGAGTTGTGTATCAGCCGCACTAGACCTAAGCACAGCATAACAGGGTTTTGGCTTGTAAGACATTAAGAGCAACCTTAAGCGTCCTCACAAAAGTAAGAAAGGCAATGATGCTAACACAAGGTAAGAATCAGCACCTTGCTGAGGATCTCCTCTTTCTTGTCAGTTATGGCTTTGGCTTTTCCTCGCAGCGCCATCTGCTGCTTGTTGTAGTCCTGAATCTTCTGCTTCAGGCCATTGACCTCCGCCTCCAGCTGCTGGACCAACGGCTCCTCCATCTGCACCGCGAGCTCGTGATCCGCAATCGCCTTCTGATGCTGCATGAGAAAACCCCACCAAATAAAGAAAAGTAAAAAAGAGGCACTTGAAGCATCTATTCTCTGCGATCATTTCCCCAGTGAGATAGCTGCATAAACAGTGAACACCTCGGCAATCTTGGCCTTGAGCTCCATGCGGCGCTCATCGGAGTTGGGGAACTCATTGACAATGGGCTGCAGGAGGCTAAGCTTGTCGTCCCTGTAGTAGAGGAAGTTGATGAGGGCGCTGAGGATGTAGGCGACGCGGCGTGGCTCGGGGCGGAGTAGATCACGGAGTGTGAATCCGTGGAACTGGATGGAGTCGAGGAAGTCCCGCGCCTTGCGGTAGAGGCGCAGCACCCGGATGGCCTCGGCGTGGTGCTCCGGGTTGTCGAGCGCCTCCAGGGCCTCGAACCCTAGCTGCGCGTCGAGGTCGTCCCTGGAAAAAGGAAACCCCGAAATTAAGGAATAGGAAACCCTGCCTGCGGTGAGTTGGTGGGCGAGGAAGGGGAGGAGGATATAACAGTGTACCCGAGGGGGTCGACGACGGAGGCGAGGAAGAGGGAGAGGACGGAGGGGAGGAGGTCCGGCTGTGGTTTGGCGATGTCGTCGGGGCGGAGGTTGGCGGCGGGGGCGAGGCCGTAGGTGTGCATCGCCTCGGCGATCTGCGCCGGCGTCATCTCCGGGAACGAGAAGCTGGACGACATCTTCGATGCTACTGCTGCTCCGGCTGCCGCGAGCACTTCTCTTTCCCCCCAAATCCAAACGCGAGGGATCTCTGTTTCTCTCTCTCTCTCCTCCTCCGTTTCAGTTTCCCGCCTGTGGATTGGAAATGGAAATGGAATTCGGTGGATGCCGATGCGGTGGTAGGGTTCTTGAGTGGGCCGAGCTCCTGCAACCTCGCGGCCCATCATTTCGTTGTTGCGCAATCCGTGGCAGTGTGGACCGTCTCATCGGATCGTACAAAGCAAGACGGCCAAGCCCACCTGCTAATTCCGGTAGTCTGCGGCGGCCTTCCAATCCGCCGGCCGAATTGACCAGATAATAGCATGCCGCCGCCGTGCGGCCATTTCATTTCGTACGGCGCCGTACATGCATAATTCCTTGATAGTTGGCATAAATTGGTAAGCCGGATCGGACCCGGCTGATACGCTTTTAAAAAGGTTGTAGTTTTATATATTTTTTTTTAGTCTTTCTGGTTCTATATTTTTTCTAGTCTTTCCTTTGAATGTTGCAAAGTTGAAACCTATAAATATCTTTTACTTTCCTAATATTTCCAAACACTTTCAACAAAACCCTCTAGTAGAAGTATTTTAACAATGTTTTCGATAATATTTGTAGATGCTACCTGAACTGTTCCTTTTTTATTTATGTTTGTGTTTTTCTTATAGAGGTTGTAAATCAGTAATAGTGTCCTTAAGACTCTAATTCTAGGTTCCTCTTGATTTTTCTATAATCAGCATGTTTTTTATTTTATTTTGAAGCATACACTGATGTTTTCAACTGCCATTTATTATTCTCTAAGAGTGTGTTTGTTTGATGGGATGAGGTTGAATAAGATGGGATGATCCCGTATAATTCAGTTCTATTGTTTTGGGTGAATGAAATAGTTCAGCATCTACAGTGAATATTTCTCAAATTTGTATCCCACCATCCAGAACGGGATGATTCCATTCAAACAACAAAACACATGAATGATTTTTTTGTTAAACCATATTATACATATACCACTTGGTACAAACAACCAAACATATCCTCTCACGGCGACTTCACTCGCTGAACACATTATGTGAAAGTTTGTCTTCTCTGAATATTGTCAGGTGCACGCGTAGGAGCGTTCTAACCGGGTGTTCAATTACACGTTGGACCCGGAGGCGGCCATGCGCGTCGGCCGGCGGCACGGCCCATCGTGCCGATGGTTCGAACCGTGCAGGCGCGCGCGGCGGCCGTCGTGCTCGCCGTCTTGCGTCAGTCTGCATACGTATGCCTACTCGTCTTTCATGCGAGCCTGCACCGCGACCCATTTAAGCGCCGTCTTGTGTGTCGGCCTGTGCGACCCATTTGCACTATTTCAACGAGAGAAAAGAGCCGAAAATACATAGAATTAAGGCGGTGAATGCAAATATTATGAGAAAAGAACTAAAATTTATTTATTATCGAACATTTACATAGAGCGAGAAGGATGTGCTCAATACTGGACGAGAGAGGAGAATGGGTGAGAAAGAGAGTGGCGAGACAGATTTAGAGAGATTGAGAGAGATTGGTGAGAGAGAGAGTGAGAGAGATTGAGAGGACGAGCGGAGAGAACGACTTCTTGCACCGTCTCTCAATCTCTCTTAGCTCTCTCTCTGCTTTGTCCGTCTCTCTCGTGTGTTGACGATAGGGTGACGTTCATATTCTGGGTACATCTATGACGGTCATGCTTTGTGAGTCAGTGACCTTCATGCTAGGCTTCTTCCTCATGCCTTGGATCATCAGGCCCAGTATAGCCCATTCTACAATGTCGTGCCGGCCCGCCCATTGTGCTCGATTCTCGAGCGGCGACGACCCGGTACTCAGTGTAAATCGGCCCGGCCCGACTCACTTCGTGCCGGATCGGGCTTCATGCCGGGTTATAATGTCGTGCCTCGGGCCGGCCCAAAAGAGCCCGGCCCGAGTGCCCACCTCTAACTTGGACCCGTGCGGCGCAGCCCCGCGCACATCACGGTCTGCGACGGCGGGAACCGCGAGAAGATGGCCGCCACCCACGCCGACAAGCCGGGCCACTGCCCGGACCCGCTGTCCACGCCCGACGACTTCACGGGCGGCTTCTGCGCCTTCAACTTCATGTCGGGCCCGCCCGCCGGCAAGTTCTGCTGGCACCGGCAGCCGGACTACAGCACCTACCGTGAGAGCAGCTTCGGACACGGCATTCTTGAGTTGCTACTACTCTAGCTTGATCATTTCTGCCTCGTCATTTGATTAATTCCATGAAAGGGATGGCTACTGGCTAGGAGCTAACAAATTAAGCTCAACTAGATATTTAGATCACTGAGAGATCATTTTGGCATGATGAAATGAAATATTTCCGCAGGTGAAGAATGAGACGCATGCTCTGTGGAGATGGCACAGGAACCAGGATCTGTACGGCCTCAACTCTGTGATAGCAGCTCCGGACACGGAATTATACCAGGAGGTCTAATTCCTTAAGAGGGAAAGGACACCATGCTGTACTGCAGTACCTTAATTAGCTAGCTATTTATTCATGCTATGTACTGTACTGGTAGAATCTGAGGCTGCAAGGACTTTATTCATCACTAGCACTGTGCAGAGATAAAACAGCATTCTAATTAGTTTTTAACTTCATCTGCCTATATGAAGTTGAGTAGTAGTAACATTTTTTGTGCCCCTCTCGACTCTCGAGTGCAAGTGTGTGCAACTGATCAAGCCTGTGCAGCCGTGCGTTTTGGAAACACTAATATGGGTAGTACTTGCCCTGAACTAAAGACATTGCAGCCCATGAGGAAGACGAGCGAGCTATTCAGAAGGAAGGGAGTATATGACTTTCATGTATTTAATTTAAAATATTTTAAAAAATATCGACAATCAAAGTTTCAAAATTTCGACTTAATCCTAAAAACGAATTTTTTTTTAGAAATTATCACATCAATCCAAATAAAAGGAGAAAGATCTCCACCACATATTTAGACGGTGGCATGAAAAATTCAAGCGTGTTCCAAATATGTAGTACATACATTTTTGGTATACATTATATATATTATAGTTAAATAAAAAATACAACTATATTTTAATTATAGAAAATGTAGTTATATATTAAATACAATTATATTATAATATTAACCGCGTGCAGTTGCGTGAGTGAATCTGATTGTTAAGCTTTAACGCGACACTATGACCGTCCCCCAACAAACTGGGAGCAAGTGTTGAGGAGGTTGGTCAACGAGGGTAGGCCTGGCCAGAAACTGTTGCTGGGCCAGAGGCCCAGACATCATGACTAACTAGTCTCCTCTCCTCTCCTGCTCTCCTCCCCACCCTCACGGCCTCACCTCGCTGCTGCTGCAGCAGCGCAGCGCAGCGCATTCACTGAGGCAGCATGCCTCCTCATCGTCTTCTTCTCAGCAGCAGCTCTCCCGCCCTCTTCTCCCGCCGCACACCTCGCTCGGTACGGTAACCCCCCTTTCTTCCAGCTCCGCGCCTCGCTCGCTTCGCCTTCCTTGCGCAAGGGGACCAACCTCCTGCCGCAACTAGACTTTAGTTGCATTACAGATAAGCGCGGGTTCGGCTGTGGTGTGAGCATCCCGTTTCTTGTACCGAATTCTTGGTTCTACCTTTTGCATGAGGCTCTTCTTGGAAGAAAATTGGTGGTTCTTGGTTGTGTCCTGGAAGGATGCCTAGTGCCCACAAGCCACAAGCTGTTTGTGGAATTGCTCATACGCTTGCAAAAAACATTGAATTTACAGATTTATTTATATTTATTATTTTCGATAGAATGGATGTTGGATTGTAAACTACGAAGGGAACTAACGACCTTGGGTTTATAATATGGTCCCCAACTCCCAAAATTGCCAATAACGTCAGCTTCTCTGCTGAAACTCTGACTGCTCCGTTCCAAGCTCACTGAATGTGTATATATGTTCATGTGCGCTCGTGATCTGTGCATTATGTGAAAGGTTCTGTTTGTTTTTCAGATGCTTTATTTGCTCATTCTCTTTTGTGTCAATTTTGTTTTATATTCGTTTCAGCTTGTTCCAAGCCTACTGAAGATGCTATTTAGTTCGCTTTGCCAACATAGGCCATGATTAGGATATCAATATCTACTTTGCGATCTTTGATTGCTGACCAATGGACCATATGCGCAGTTTCGGTTCTTCTATTCTGTGTGACAAACCCAAAGTTTCTTGTCTCTTGTAGGAATCGCCCAGACAACATGTTGTTGTACACTGTGGCACTTCGTGGAACACGCCAACAATATCTGAAACTGAAGTTAAACCTGCTGAATCTTCAGCGGTTGTCCAATGCGGTACTGCCCCTCTGGTTCAGGCGCTGAAATCAACTGCAAGTCAAGATGTTTCTTGCTTTCACTTCCCTGGACACAATAGAGGGAAAGCTGCTCCGTCTTCGTTGTCGAACCTTATTGGCTCGAGAGCATTTTTGCACGACTTACCAGAGCTACCTGAGCTTGATGATCTCTTCTACCCTAAGGGTGTGATTTTTGATGCTCAGAAGCGGGCAGCTGAACTGTTTGGATCATTAAAAACATGGTTCCTGGTCAATGGAAGCACCTGTGGAATCCAGGCCTCAGTGATGGCTACCTGTTCCCCTGGGGACTACCTCATTATACCTCGAAACTGTCACATTTCAGTGATCTCTGCGCTGGTTCTGTCTGGCGCTGTGCCTAAATATATAGTACCAGAGTACAATTCTTGGTGGGACATTGCTGGTGGTATTACCCCGTTGCAGGTGGATAAAGCAGTAAAGGAGCTGGAGGAGGATGGAAAGAAAATAGGTGCTGTTCTTGTTACTTCACCAACCTATCATGGCATATGCAGCAATGTGCAGGGTATCGTCAATGTTTGTCACCCGTTACGCATTCCAGTCATAGTTGACGAGGCGCATGGTGCACATTTCAGGTTCCATGACAGTTTTCCAAGCACTGCGATTGAGCAAGGTGCTGACTTGGCCGTGCAATCCACACACAAGGTTCTGTGCTCTCTTACACAGTCCTCGATGCTTCACATGGCTGGAAATCTTGTCGATGCAGATAAAGTAAGCCAATGCCTCCAATTGCTCCAGAGCTCGAGCCCAAGTTACCTCCTACTCTCATCTTTAGATGCTGCAAGAGCTCAGTTGAGCAAGAATGCAAATTCTTTTAATGAACCGGTAGCTATAGCTATAGAAACAAAAGAACGGTTGAGGATAATCCCAGGGATATCTGTCCTGGACTTGTCAAGCTTTGTTTCTGATTTCCCTGCCATTGATCCGTTGCGTACCACACTCAGTGCCTCAGATCTACATTTATCTGGATATGAAGCAGATGACATTTTATCTGAAGAGCATCAAATTGTATCTGAGCTTGTTGGTACACAGGCAGTGACATTTGCAGTCAACTTAGGGACCAGATGGCAAGATGTTCAAAAGCTTGTACAGTGTGTTAAGCAGCTATCAGAAAAATACTTTGCAAATGGATCCAGATTTAGAACAGAGAATTGCGGTTGTAGCCCATTGGACAAGATCTCTGTCAAGCTGACTCCAAGAGAGGCCTTCTTTACAAAGAAGAGGAGAGTGTGCATTGAGGACAGCCTTGGTGAGATTAGTGGTGAGCTAATCTGCCCGTACCCACCAGGTATCCCGGTGCTGATCCCAGGTGAGGTAGTAACGCAGGATTCACTGTCTTACTTGATAAATGTCAGAGACCAGGGCATAACAATAAGCGGAGCATCTGATGGTGAACTCAATTCCATTATGGTATGCAACTTGTGATGGTTGTTCTTTTGTTTCAAGAGACTACGTGGCAGAGATATTTCGATAATTCACAGACACATGATTCTGCGTAGTGTGAGAGATCTGAACCACAGGTCAGGCCAACAAGTCCAGAGCGCAATCGGCTGCTTTTTCAACAGATACGAACAGAACTTGTGTAAAACAGCAAGTGACTGGCCACTTGGCCAAATAATTAGATTTCATTTCGTCTCGTGAGAAGAAAGATTTAGTTGTCAAGCTGCAACATGATGCCAAAATATGAATAGGGTCTATGGCATGTGGCCTCTTGTAAGTATGAAGTATGAAGCATAAACAGCTGAAGTGGCAACTTTTTCATCTGAAGTGCCTTGGAATGTAATGATATCCTGATTTTTCCATAGTTCTCTTCAAATAGACAAATAAATTAGCCAGTAAGTAACATCTGTTATGTGTTACCTTCCCTTTCAGCTTTCCTCTTTGGTTCTCATCAGAATGGCGGGCCCAATCTGAATTGATTGTGAGCTAAAGCATCTGGTGCAAGTTTGTACACCTTCATGGTTTTCCAGAAGAATGTTGCAAGGTTTCTCAAGCAAGGACTTCCTAGCTGGCCTTGTAAGTTTCAACATCAACTCAAGAGTTCACGAATATTCCAAAGCTTGTACCAAAATATTAGCATAGTGCATCATTGCAACCACGGTCCACCATTTCTATTTTTATTTGTTGTTCAAGAATAACAGACTATGTAGCAATACTTACAAATTAAGACTTCTAACCAAACCTGGGATTCAAAACAGGAAATTATAGTACAATATTGGTTTCAATAATTAAATTAAGCTTAATCCACTTATACATTGCAATCACCAACCAAGAAGTAATGTGATGATGATGCAGTTAGGTTTGTCACGGGCTGGCTTTTTGCCAGAACAAAAGCTCACCATAAACAATAAGGACTTGAGAGCTAACACTCTGCCCCCACTGTACTGTTTGTTTCCTTCCCAATTAATTAAGCACATAAAAAACAACATTTGGACTGATTGCTCTCACTTAATCCAATCCTGCTATAATAAACAATCATGCCACCATCTGTACCCTTCAGATTCCCAGTAAGCAACATATCCACAGATGATGACAGGTGGGGCCAGGCATAAGCTATAGCTCATGTGGGAACACCCCTAGAAATGTAATTAAAATCATGTGTATTTTTTATCACATAAA
>JAYEVK010000412.1:0-62685 GCA_036346275.1 Otatea glauca | reverse complement strand
AAAGCTTTTTTTTAGATAGAACAAAACCTGCTTTTATTGTACATATTCTAAACAGATCTCACTACCTAATTAATCAAACTGTCACTGGAATGCGATTAATTGCCGTACATGCTAGAACTAATAATCCGAATGAACCAAACTGATGCGAAGCGTCACATAAAAATTCTGGTCTTTTGCGTGGACTGATTTAAGAAGCTCTGCAATCTGCTAATTTGTCCGAAGCTTGAAGCGGAATTAAATTCCTAAACAGAAGCTAGTAGCGAGTCACGTACAAACAGTGGCATATTATTAATTCGTGGTTGGTGAGATTAATAATCAAGGAGCGCATCAAGTCGGTTCAGTAGCTATGGATCAGATTTCACAAATGAAATGATTCTTCCTGGGTAGCAGTTATTAGTGAGCGAATTATTCGATTCTTCTAGGATCCCCCTGCTATACAAACGAAATGATGCTCCCTGCTATCGAACCATTTCGATTCGGATCCGGTCAATACTACAACAATCCTACCTAAGATAACTTTAGAGATTTCAGGGATAATTTATACTATACCACTTCATTCGTTGGCAGGGGCGTATGTCATTGAGACAACGAGTGATATTTTCTGAAGTGACAATATTTTGAGTGGTATAGTATGAATTACCCCTAGATTTTTATCATCTCTGTCTACATTTAAAGCAGATTAGATCACGGGTTTGCACCTTAATTAAACTGTAAACCATGAGCAGTGTTCGTTCTTAATCTGATACGTTCTATCCTTGGCAATGGTAAAGGTGCCGACAAAGCAGGGCGGTCTATTTCCATGTCATTTTCTCGACGTGATAATTAAGCAACCAAAAAAAGGGGGAATTATCGCTTTACCCTTCAGCGTGCACAGTAGTTGTCGCTCATATATCTGTAGTATAGCATTGGTACTACGTGTACCATCCATCCTTATAAACTGACTAAATTAATTAGTCCTAATCATTTTAGTCACTAATAGTAGCAGGGTGCGGTGCATTCTCCAGTAGATGCATGCGTGTACGCTTGGCCGCATGTACCAACGTTGTTGAGCCAGCAGAGACTTGAATGCACGATTAATGTGTTGCTAGCTAGTCTGCTGCTGGAGTAGTAGCGATTTATTACCATCACTACTGACAACATTGATCCCATGTACTACCACTACTACTACTCTGCTCCAGAGCGCAAGAATAGTTTAAGAGCAAACAAGGAGGTGAGATTAGGAAAATCATATGTACATATAGCAAGAACTATTAATGTCGATGGAGATATGAGAACTCTCACAATCCATACAAGTTCGCATGCATATACATATATATATATATATATATATACAAACACTGATGCATATACTTCTCGTCCTCTCACCCCAAAGGAAAAAAACTAAAGGCAGGTATGTTGTACCAAATGACAGTGTGATCAATCAACAAACACTGATGCATATACTTGTCATCATCTCACCCCAAAGGAAAAAATTAAAGGCAGGTATGTTGTACCAAATGACAGTGTAATCAGCAAACACATGGAAATCAAGGCAAATTAAACCGACAGCACCCATGTTAATCATCCTTCATCAATTGCATGCAATGTAGTATTTTACTAGTACTAGTGCTCAGGTAGGTCTAGGAGTGTGTATTGCAATGGCCAAAGGAGTATCAAGCAGGTGCTGCCTCCATGGCCATCTCGAGCTGCCTGAGGGAGAGGGAGGGCGGGAGGGAGAAGGCGTTCACCATGGCCATGCCCCCGACCTTGTTGAGCCCATCCCACCCTATGTGTCCGACGTGCTGCACGTCGGTGGGGAACCCGATCACCATCTCCCTGTCCTCCTCCTCCTCCTCCTCGTCGTCGTACATCGCAAACATCTGAGACAGGCTCTTGATCCCCCTGATCAGCCGTTGCACCCCGGCGGCGACGATCCCCGGTGTCGCCGCCGCGCTTCTCGCCTTCTCGCCGCCGCCTTCTTCCGCGTCTTTTGATCAATCGTTAGCATTTTGACTGTTAGTAGCACGACAGTAACCATATTAATCCCTATGATGAAGAAGATTAACTTACTCTGTGCGGTGGTGGAGGAGGAAGAAGAGGACGAGGGGTCGTTTCGCGGCTGCTTCTTCTCGTGCGGGTCGGCGACGGAGACGGCCGACTGCGACATGCAGCCGATGGAGAAGGGGAAGACGCCGGCGCCGGCGCCGGCGCGGCGGTCCTTCATCGGAGGGGGAGTAGTATAGTAGAGGCAATAAAGGAGGAGAGGGATTAGTTTTATGGAGGGTGAGAGGAGGCTGCCTATGCCTGTATGGGAGGCGAGGATCAGACCAGACTCACACAGTATGTATATGCTGCAAGTGGCTAGCTCAGCTGGCTTATATGAATGGAAGCAAGTTCAGGGTTGGCCCTGGCCCTGGCCCTGGCCCTGGCTTGTGTTTTTGGCAAGGAAAGGATGCATGATCGACGGTGTCAATTTACAGAGACCGAAAAGCATGGAAAAGGTAAGGTTTGGTGAGAGAGAGAGAGAGAGAGAGACAGAAAGCAGAGACGATATCCTCAATCGGGATCCGAATGATCTTCGTGGAGTGCTCAGCTTTGCAATTTTTATTGCAGCCAGCCGCTGCTGCGACGTGAACATCCGTGCCCTTCAGTTTAATCCCCATATCTGTGAGGCCGCTTGCGTTAAACAGTAGTACTCCATATAGATTAGGATGTGAGCTGGAAAACATGCATCTAGCAATTGCATCGTGGTGTACTAGTGAATAATGAATGACCTTATATACCTAACCTACCTGCTGCCTTTGCCCGGCCGCTACTACTTATTGCCGCGATTCTCTGTGTAAATCGGTCGGAGTGAAACGAATAACACTAGAAAACTGACGCTGTTGTGTTGTGTGGTAGATCGACGAAGTGAGAACAGCTGAACAAGGCCATTCATCGACAAATTCCAAATTAACTAATCCCTGGACTTGACTCCGATCGATCGATTCGTTCCGAGCCATATCGCTCAAGTTATGAATCATGATTCACTTCACTGGTGTGCGAGGCCTGTTTGGCCGATCGACATATATGTCAGGTGCTTGTTTAGGTCTGGCGCCATCATTTCCTACTACAAATACACAATCCTTTGGAAGCTGTCACCTGGCGATACAGTTAGCCGTAGTGTGCACCCAACCCATAGGATTCAAGTCACAGATCCGAGGACTTGACGTTGTTGTTCACTAATTCTTTGCAGCATATACATGCGTGTACAGAAAACATGTATCCATGCTTTATAAGGCTTTAGGTTCATCCGATAAATTTCTAACGTGTGTAGAAGACATACACATGTGTGTATATATATATATATACATACACGAGTATGTTCTATGTTAAGCGTATGTGTTCGTTTTGTACTTAAAAAAAGCAAACATTCCTTCTCTTTTGTGGATCGGATCGACTGTGCATCTTGCTTGGTCGTGTGGTGCCTATGCTTTCCTTTGTGGTATATATAAATCGTACGTGTGGATGTACATGTCACGCTAACACTAGCCTGTGGAAACGAAAGCTTGGTTAGTGCATCTTTTTGAGTCATGTCATATGTGTCATCCATGTTAATACTAGCTTATCTAGATAAACGTTATCCGTGTTTTTTTTCCTTGATACGACTGGAGGGCACTGGTCCGTGCTTGCATAGCCATGGGGCATTCAGGGTTAAAAAAAAGAAAGTAAAATGCATGTGAGGTTATTGAACTACCTGTGTTGCGTTATCTGGATCACGGTGCTCTCAAATGCACATTTAGGTCACTCATGTGCGTATAGTGGCTTATTTGCGGGTCACAAAACACATGTTGGACAATTCTTGCACACGTGGCGTGCCAGCTCGATCAAATCGACACTTGTCCACAACAATTTTTTTTTTTAAAAAAAACTCTCTTTCCTTTTATTTCTTTCCTGAGGGCATGTATACAATGGTACATGTATGTTGTCTATTAGAGTATGTCACATAGAATTTTGGATGATGTGGAGGAGAGAGAATGATGTTGTATACTATTTAACAGACGGCTTTATAGACAGTTTTATACTATGTATACCATTGTACAGATAATCTATTAAGTATTGTCTATCTATAGATGATATGTAGGTGTATTATAGACAGACATCGTCTATACTACTATACATGGCGTTGCTAGCTGCCGTCGCAATTCCAGCAACCACGTGGCAGGATTTGAGGCCGGCCGGGTGGCTCACTGCGATCAAATCCCACATCCTCGGCAGCCATGGCGACACTGCCTGCTCTGCTGCATCTTTCCTCTCCGCCGCGCCGGGATGGACCTCTATCTTGCTCCCTCCTCCATGTTTATAAGGCTAATTTTTTCTTGATACATAGATCAAAAAAATATTTAAAATAATTAGATTATCCTTAATTATTATCACTAAGCACTATCTTCAATGCATATATGTAAAGAGCATAAAGTAAAGATAAATATTTATTAGGGATATAGAAAGAACATCACACTAATTTTGCATTGAAATATGTAATACGGCTTATATTTATATATAAGATCATTAAAAACACACGACTTATAACTTAGATGGAAGGAGTAATTTGCTTTGCTTGTGTTTACTTAGGGTGTATTTTGTTGGTGGAATAAGATTGAATGATCATGTACCATTTGGTTCCATTGTTTTAGATGAATAGAATGATTCAGCATATATATAAGGAATATTCTTCAAATTTGTATCACCATCCAGAATGGGATAGTTTTATTCAAAGCAACTAAACACATTGATAATTTTTTTTTCTTGAATCATCTCACACCTGTACTGATACAAGCAACTAAACACACCCTTATTACGAGGCGCCGGCATTTCTGTGCTAAGCTTTGGGCGCTGCTGGGGTGAGAGTGAGACGGAGAGGGATACGATCGGGAGAGAGTCGTGGCTGTCGTGCTGTCGCTGCTCCCCGATGGGGAGGTGAAGCAGCTGCTGCAGTGCCATGGTGGCTCAATTGGCACTGAGCAGACGAGGAAGAGAGATGTGAATTGTCGTGTTTGTGACCCGCAAATGAATCACTGAACACATACATTTTGAGAGTACTGTGACCTATTTGACACAACGCAACAAGTTCAATAACTCGAAACTCCCGTTGCCTAGCCCGATTCGGTTTAACAGGTCCGGGACTCTCGGTTGTAATTGATGTATGTACTCCACTAGCCACTCAGTGTGTTTTATTGCTTGTATTAAGTGGTATATGTATAAGATGTTTTAAGAAAAAAACTCATTCATGTCCTGAATGGTGCAATACAAATTAGAGATATATTCCCTATAAATATTGAACCATTCCATTCACTCAAAACTATAGAACCAAATGATATAAGATCATTCCATCTTATTCAATCTTATCTCACCAAACAAACAAATCCTTAGCTAGAATGAACCCGTAACCATAGCCGACACTATACTATAGTCTCCAACAAAATCTAGCAGGTGTACTCCAAAGTCATGAATCATCCTCTAGAGTCAAATTCATAATCTTGCATGCTTCAATTTGATATTAACTCAATCAGGATTTGGCTGAGGTTAACAAGTCTTATCTGTGCTCCAACCCAACCACCTGCTTTAATTCCGATCCATTCGCTCTAAATTAAGAAAAAGAAGGCAAAGGAAATGAGAAAGGGATTGTTCACATGAACTCCAAAAATACATGTCATTTTAGATTTCAAATTTTGTTTCTAAATACTTGTCATTCTACCATTTTGAGACAAATTTTTACATTTTTTTTCCTTCTATACCCCTCCCTTTTAGCTATTTCTAATATCATTTATTACTATTGACTAGAGTATGACACATAATAAAAGATATAATAAATAAGGTAATATAGTCTTTTGTAGATGTGTCTTATTAGAAGTTTAATAAATTAGAATGATATCTGTTCATGAACGGAAGGAAGGAGCAGTGCTTAATTTAAACGAGGAGAGAAACAACCGACTGGAGTATATTCCAAAACAAATTAATGGCCACATGAAACCTTTCTCTGTCTCTTTTTTGCCCCCTCTTTCACAGTTGCCTTCAAGACCAAGCTTGCCATGCAGGAAGGAAAGTTCTCGTCGGCTGGATCGATCAATGGAACCGTGCACGCTGCAGGTTCGCTTCGCTTCACTTCACACACGCTGCCTATCGCTTACTTGCATCAGTTACATGAAAAATGGAGAGTACTATTGCTGCAGTGCAGGCAGCCTTGGAGAAGAAACAGGGCTGGGAGTCAGCCAACCACCACTCTGCAGATTGCAGTTCTTCGAGGACATGGATTGCTGGAGTGGGGTGCAAGCGATTCTGGCCGGAGCACTAGAAAAAGCAAGCAAGCTAGGCGAAATTGGAACGCATGCAGCATCCCTTCCTTCCAGTGTGATGCTCTACTAGCTAGCTGCCTCTCTGTAGCAGTCGCTTGAGCTGATAGTGCAATGTGGCGGTGGTTGGTGGTGGTTGCACTACACACGTCGACAGTGATCCGATGCTGAGATACTGACGCTGACTGATACTACACACATAGTATAGCATGATACATACCGATGTGCTTACATTGAACTAGTCGTTGATTTGACTGGAGGTATAGATTAATACTAGTACTTTTGTTGAAACCATAGCGCACTACCTACCATACATGCACGCATGGCACATGTGGTCAATTGTATTCTACAAACAAACATATGAGGAGGATCGAGGTGGCTGTTAGGATCTGCAGGAGGTACGTACACAGGTATATATGAGGACTTGACTGCCCAGTCAGTGAATACTCCTCTGGGCACCTGTCTATGTCTATGCATACAGGACTGGAGCAGGCAGAAATGGATAGCTAGGATCATGCAGGCGAGTAGTACAATTGATTGTTCTTGCATGTATGGCCGGATGGACGGACGGGCGGATTGGTTGTTGTTGGCTTTGCTATCCCAAACAAACCAACAGACAAGGCTCTGTCGCCGACCGGATCGACCTCCTGTTTCCTCGAATCAAAACAAGCGGCTAATTGGAGAAAGAAAACCAACAGATTAACTTGGCTTGCTGCTCCGACAGAATCTTGGATCGGTTGCCTGCATATTTCCATACTGCGTGCAAGAAGGAATCAGGATGATGATTACTGTCTCCGGCTGCGGAATCACGATCCCTATTGGTCCTTTCCTTTCGTTCCCAGCCACCAATCATCAGCTTCCTAGTACTATTATATGTAGACTCGGGGTTGCTTCTAATTAGCCTGGACAGACAATTAAGCTTCATTAGTAAACACTGAAACTAACTAAATTGCACAAACCGAAGAACAGCACAGTTAATAGTAGTACTAGATTAGCGGGCGATTGCGATTCACAAAAATAAAATCCCCTTCGGGATTCTTCTCGCGCAGCCACGGTGTCATGTTAGATAATGATGAGTAGTGCTCAATTAGTAGAGGCCCACGAAGCACGCGCACGGTGGCCAACTGGATGGCGATCGATCTTCGGATGGATGGAGCCTTGCCGTGCGCATGATCGATTTGCATTTGCCGAATGATGATGACGATGATATGGTAGCTTACACGCAGGAGTGTGAATATGATTGATCAGAAAAAAGAGCATCATTAAATTCGATAGACCAGATCGTCAGCAGCAACGACTACGGGGTTGACGCCCCTCTGGCCCTCGATCGGCATGCATCAAGGAAGAACAATGCGTACATATTGTTTGTCGCGCTCACAACCACAACGCTTCTCTCACCCAAGTGGTGGTTGTGGTGGGGATAAGCCCTGTAATTGCAGTTGCATGACCACCACCACTTTGCTTCCATAGTTTCTTCATCTTCGTGTGCGGTGTGTGCCCGTGATTCCATTGGTCAGCCAGCCTTTTTAAGCAAGCAAGCAAGCGCACACTAGTTCATATAATGACGTCCAAGATGGGATTTGTTTTGTCGTAGTAGATTCATCACTAACTGAAACTCTAATTGCAATGTCTGTAGGCGGGCAATCAGAATGCATCGTCAGATCAAAATGTGCCAAGAGTTGGATTGTGCTTTGCATCTGAAGAAGAGGCATACAAGATTTGTGATTGCTTCAAGATTTGTGCAAATTGTATTATGAGGAAAAGCATTGAAGCACCGCTCTTTTCTATAATTGGTATGCTAAAAACACAGGATTGAGTATCCGGAGGTGC
This sequence comes from Otatea glauca, assembly GCA_036346275.1. Classification (NCBI taxonomy): domain Eukaryota; kingdom Viridiplantae; phylum Streptophyta; class Magnoliopsida; order Poales; family Poaceae; genus Otatea; species Otatea glauca. The sequence goes on along the minus strand of JAYEVK010000412.1, from coordinate 54,547 downwards.
CACAAGAAAGGAAGCGCAGACAACACTTTATCTTCCAAATACTTAATTAGTGTGTAGTAAGGCAGGTGGGAAGGCTAGTCATCCAACACATGAAACCAAGAACGAACTAGCTTCTTCGAGGATATCTTGCCCAGGTCGTGTTCAATTCCACATTTATCAGGAGGCTGTTTGGAAGATACAGAAAGTTGAACTTGATCACAGTCATCGTCTTGTGCTGATAATTAACTCCATCCTCAGCAACAGCCATGACATTTGGTGATTATTCTGCAATGTTTGTTCCGACTATCCAAAGAGAATTTACAAGCCTATTATTTCAAGCTCATGGAGGTACTACAACATTGTTGAAATAACCCGGTGATTATCAATGCAAATGAGATCATTGACATGATTAACAGTGCTCATAATTAAATTAATTAATAAAGATTAAGCATACATTTAATTGTTACAACCTTTGTACAACAGAGTTAATTGCAATATACAAGAATTTAATTACATCTCAGAATGCAAATTACATAATTAATTAATTACATCTCAACAATAAAAAAAATTACAAGAATGTTAATTTCTAAAATCTATGCTTCTTTTTATCTTCTTCTGTAGTCTGCATGTCAGTTTTTTGTGCATATAGAAATCAATCAATAAATCGAATTAAGCAAGAAATTAAAAAGAAGAGTTGCCGTCTAACCTGCATGAGATGGTATTGCTCACTGAGATACCAGATTCGTCCGGGACCAAATCGGTACCTCTCGCAAATCAGGGTTTCATCACTCGGCAATTAAACAAACCTGAAAATTTATTTCGTAGGCATGTGGATAGTAAAAAAAGATCGCGCGGTAGAAAAATAATTCTCCATAGTAAAAAGATAGAACCCCACAGTAAAAGGTATAGACTTGAGCCACTATAACTTAGGATAGACTTCCAGTCGAAGCCACCCTCCAGTCCTGAGTGTTAGGCCATAAGGCAGCTCTGCCTCAAGCACATAAGGCACCAAGCCCCCATAACAAGCCAACTCCAGTAGAAGCCCCCAAAGCAAGCCACACAAGAGGGCAAGCCTCTAGGAAGACAAGTGTCGGGACTCAAATACGCAAATCCGTACCCTATGTGTATTCTGCACTAGTCCAGAACCATGCTAGTACATACAGTCTCAATATAGATGAATATCACAATCATACACAGCAGAAATATAATAAAGACTTCATCTATTTAAATATAACCTGTTGAATAACCTTAAGGTCAACCTTACATGAATACGCCACACAGGGCTTAGGCTAAGAAATAAATAAAACTGCAGCAAAAATAAACTATTCATAGTAACCCTTCAATTTACCACAGATAACTGACAAAGTTCGCACCCTAATTGATCGTCTCCTCCTGATACTCCTCCTCGTAAGCCGGTGTAGACTCTCCTACAACTGGTGATTTGTTGTTGCAAGGGTGAGTACATAAAGCACTCAACAAGTTGTGCACATAATGCAATTCTATTATATCTATATGCATGACTTATTCAAACGAATGGATGAATTGGTTATTTTGCAATAAAGCAACATTTACAAAGAATTCAGTAAATAGATTGAAGTGACAGTAAAACAAATAATCACAATAATAAATTTCTCAGTTATTTTCCAAATAAATTAACTCACAAACTTAAATCAATTTCCATACTTTCATAGGCATACTGCCTCCATTCCCAAGTTCATTTTATTAAAATCTGACCCTTGACTGTAATTCCCGAGCATTGCTCAATACCGCAAGCATAGCTATTCGAATATGTTTGACACTCTGCAGAGATTATACACTTTACCCATAAGATACAATCGTATCACCACAAAGATGAGTGATCCTAACAAAGCCTTTACAATACTCTGTCTAAACCCAGTATTGCCTGCTAAGGTTTCAACATTGATGTGACTGATTACCACACTCAGGACCCCCCTCTTTCACCATGTGAGTCTACCCGTGTACTCGAAGCCCACACAGTCATGACAGTACCAAAATCTAGATATTACAAATTAATCAGCTAGGTTTGTCTTATACCAGACATGTGGTTGTATGATTAACTCAGTTCAAATGCTTGCAAGGTTAAGTCATTAAATTGATCAAAGCAAGACTTCCTAAAAACTCACAATAACCATTACGCATACCATCAACTTCCATATATCAAAAATAACGATGCGATCACCCAAATACCACATTGACCCACGATAATTCACAACCCTTGCTACTTGCCTCAGTCTAAATCATTTTACCACCCCAGTTGATCACCATGCACCACGTGCCATCAACAACATGAACAACATTGTGTGACAACACCTGACACACCTTTTCATAAACATGTTTCATATTCTATTAAGCAATATTAACTTACCATACATAAAATGATATCAATAACTCGTTGCATGACTAAGCAACTATTTACGTTCTAACCATCCCACATTGACAATTAATAGATACCAAATAATAAAGAACCATACTAGAGTGACAAATGAATCATAGTATACAAATGACAAGGTAGATATAAGTTCAATTAGGATGAATAACTACTCCAAAATTAATTGAAACAATTATATATTGAATTAGCATGCAATAGTTTCAAACAATATAACTTTTAAAATATGGCCTCAACATGATCAAAGCACAACTTACCTTCAAAAAGTTCTTGATCCTGCTCTGGACCTTGCTCTTGAGTTGGCTCCTCGCTCACGAATACCTCGGGTACTTCAACGTCTATGTGAAATGATTAATAAAGCAATAAATACCAAAAATAGAGAGAAAAATCAAATCCAAAAATTAAATAAGATTCACCATTAAATATAGCTTTTACAAATTTTTAGGAATCAGAATCACCTCAATTGGAGTTTGCATAAGGGAGAACGGGCTCTCTAAAGATTTGATAATTAACAAAATCAAAAATATTAAATAATTAATTTTCTGAATTAAATCTATACTGAAAATTAGGTTTATTGCGTTAGCATGACGTCATCACCTGATCTGGACCAATCAGAAGCTGACACATCATCTCGGTGCATAGATCCGGTCCACCGTGGACCCGATCTACTATGCCATGGATCGACCGACGTAAGCAATGGCTTCACGGCTGATGTCAGCGCGCACGCACAATGCAATACGGGCACGACACGTGGAAGACGTGGATTCAGCTACTATGTGGTGCGATCAAAACCATCCGTGCTCAATTCGATGACGGAGATTCACGGCAAAGACAGGCGGAGGCGTGGCAGCATCGTGACCATTCACACGAAATCGAACGGCTAGGATTACAGATGAGGTGGTGACTCACAGCGAATTGCGGTTGAGACACGCGGCACAATCAGGATCGACCAATCTAGATCCGACGGCTACGGTTGAGCGAAGGTAGGCGAAGCGACGGCACATGCATGGCGAAATCTATAGTGTTGGCTACGGATCGGATTGCTGCGACTCATGACGAAGCTCGGCAATGGCGCGGCGGCGAGACCTTACCGGAGATGAAGACGATGACCTCCTCCTCGGCGTTTTGGTGACTTTCCGAAGATGGGGCTTGTGAATCTGGAAGATCTCGATGCGACGGACTTGGAAATGCCTCTACCTTCAGTGGAAACTCGTCGACGGCGACGTAAATGAAGAAACAACACGGTGGCGCTCCTCAAAAACAACGATGAGCTCTAGCATGGCGAAGACGGTGGCTCGAGCAACATTTTCTAGGGCTACGGGTGCGGCGCAAGACAACAGTCCGAAAACAAAATCATACATATTCATCATTACATCATAGAGCACCATAATCATCAGTATAACAAGAAAAGAGAAATAGGGAAGAACTAGGGTTCTTGCAAAACCCTAGCTTGGCATAGGAGTAGTTGGCTAGAAGGAGGATGGAGAGCTCGCAGGTAGGGGCCGAGGCAGGCAGCCAAGGGGCAAAGGGCTGAGAGGCCAGGCGACCCAACCGGGCCGACGGTGGCTACACCGAGGGAGAGCGCAAGGTCGAGCATGACCCAGGGTGGCATGGAGTCGAGGGGGAAGGGGCCTAGGGCTAGCGGTCTAGGTAGGGACGAGGAGTAGGCCCAGCGAGACCGATCGGGAGTGGCCGACGACGGCTTTGGCTGGCGCCCGCGGGGAGCGGCTTGGGCGCGAGCGTAGACCATCGCGTAGCCCAGAGGGAGGAGGGGCCAGCGCTAGGAGGTCGCCCAGGGGCGGAGGCTGGGCGTCGATCAGGAGGAGCGCCGACGCCGGAGTAGAGAGGACGCCGGGGCGGCCAAGAGCGTTGACGGCAGGCCGAACCAAATCGGGAGGGGGAGGAGATCCAAAAGAAGAGGATAGGGAACCAGGGGAGGAAGAGATAAGGACGGGAGAAAGAAAAAGAAAAGAAAGAAAGGAAAATGGGAGGAGAAAAGAAAACCGGAGAAAAAGAAAGAAAAGAAAAGAAAAATGAAAAAATTATAAAAAAAATCTGTGCATCATCCACATTAATTTTACCTAATTAAAAATCTGGTAAGCTAAACAATCTCAGTTACAGAGTATTTAAAATAAAGGATGTTAAACTCAAAATATTCTGAAAATTTTAAAAAGAGACATATTAAATAATAGAATTTCAAGAAAAGAGGTTGGACACCGTAAAATATATAAAAATCTAATTAGCCACTAAAATATGGCATTATTGTAATTTCAGGAATTAACCTCAATCTGCCCGTTGATCCTCAATATCAATCACGTGAAGACGAATATTTTGACCAAAATACAGGCAAGCATTCCTTGATCATATTTAATTAAATTCAAGCAAATATATTTGGTTATATATGATATCACCAATACATTGGAAAATTTTCATTTAAAGAAAATCTTTAAATCGGGCATTATGGAAAGGCGACTTTGATGGTGAACTGTTGTGGCCGTAATTGATTATGAATATAAGATTGATGTATCCACATATGTGGCGGGTAGGGGGTGCCGATAAGATGGATTGTTATGCCGGTGGGGCCCTCTACATAGGCTATGATATAAGGATAAATCCCTACACTCGGACAATGAGCCGTAATATTCGTATCAACCATAGTATGTGGAAACGATCAGAAAAGATTATCCTATGACGGTGTTATGATCTCCACATTGGGATAAGACTAAATAACTAACAGATGTGTGAAGCTGGGATATGCCGGTTCGGCCTAGTGAGGGACACACAAAATCAACTGCGGTTGATTCTTTAGGGCTCTATATTTAAAGCCTTGAGTGGAGTATCTCCTTTTCCAGGCGGAGTACAACTGGTAAGCTAAGAGTAGGTGGAGAACAGCCGAGGACACCACTACTCATTGGCTATCAGGGTTGGAGATCTAATACCTGAGTAGTGATAAACATTTTGTGTTCCCTGCTGCGGTTGGGTTCGCTATGGATAAAGTGGTACAAAAATTGCACATGGTAAAAATGATAAATTCATACCTTTCTCCTGGATTTGAGGCTACGAAAGCTATGTTTGCCTCATATATAGTGCTAGTAGCATTTTAATAACCCAAAATCGGAAACATAGACCTTTCTAATAAAACCTATTTTCGGTATAAGGATTTGAGGAGAGGATTTAAGAGATGGTTTTGGAAAGAAAATTCATATAATGCATTTTGTTATTAACGCTTGTTGAGTACATATTGTATTCACCCTAGTATAAATCCTTCTTTGCTTAGAAGCTGAGCTCGATGGATTCACTGATGAGTGGTTGGAGAGTAACCCGTAGGATCAGGGTCACAAGACGGCAGAGGACTACCGGAGGACTGAGTGGAGTAGTAGTCCATATGGCAGTAATCGTCGTTCACTTGGGTATATTTATATTACTATTTATATGTAAGCTTGTGCTGTAAAGGTTATGTAATGACTTATGAACTTTAGACTTGTAGCTTGTGTGGCATGAATTGTAATAAAGTTCCATTTCTAGTCTCTAATTATTATTTTGTTGCAACACTCTGAATACGGTATATTAATTGATAAAATGTTGAGTCCGCTCGATGTTTTATTAGCTAATATACCCAGATCAGCGTAATTGCCTCAAAGTTAATGACAGGATTAATGTTGTTACCCTGGGTTAGTTATGCGGGTCGCCACAATTGTCTCCTGCTCGGCGATTAGATATCAGTGAAAGAGCTAGTACATCAAGGTTCGAGGGGACGACATATCTTCATGATCATCAACTGAATCAAAAATCCATAAAACAAATGCAGTACCATGTTTGTTTACTTGAGAAAAAGTGTTATTTATTTATTTTTGTTACTGGGAGTTGTCAAAACAAAATTTGTTGTGATGCTGCTGCATGCCCGAACCTGACTGACAATTCTTGTGCTTTTGCATGAATGCATTCGTCATTCGGGAACCTGATAATTTGCTAGTGCCATTTGGTTGTATGCTAAGAAAATGAACAGCATCAGGTTGCTGCTGCTCGGCTGCTGCATCAATCCCTTGTAGTGTCAGGTTTTGAAAAACCTGCAGTGTGTATTGTTATGAAGTTTCAGGTCATGAATTTGGCAAAAATATGTAGACAATCATTCAAAAACAGAAGCTGATACAAGACCAGAGCTTCATCAATTTAATTAATTAAAATTTACAATTGAAACACTGGTTCATTACAACTGAAGTTCATCCAAAAAACATGACTGGCTGCTCACGGTCCGGCAATTCAAGACATTACAGCATATGCAAAGTCTTAATAGATCACTGCCTCATCGCGCCTATTACATCCCATTTCACTACCTAGAGCTAGGATCAACAAACCCTTATCTACCCTATTACATTTCAGATGTTGCCGTAGCTTCCCGGACCATCAGATCTTTTCAGCTTCTGCCTTTTTCCTTGCAGCTCACCAGCCAAGCTTGAGTTTATTCCGGCCTCTTCACCTCCATGTATGTGGAACACCTATGTCTTACTAAGGTTATCTCTGGTAACACTTTGTTATAAACAACCAACCAAAGGAATAAATGTAACCTGGGAGGAGGAAAATGTCGACCATTGCTTGCACGCCTCTGTTTCTGTAGGTCTAGTGTTAGCGATTTGGATTAGTGAGAGAAACGTGATCGTATATTGGCCCGAATACAATTTGTATACCTATACCTGAAATGAACCTGTCGATTACTCTTTTAAGCCATGAAACAGATAGGCATATGAATCAAAACCTCGCCTCCAGATCACACCCAATACCGAGGGAGATCCCCATGCTGCTAGTTTCAAACGAAAAAAAAATAAAATCAGTGGAACGGACAAGCTCAACATGAAAATATTTAAATTGGATACATGAAAATCATGTGTAGATTTGTCACGAAAGTATTTTCATTATATCATAATTTGTTTGGGTTTTTATAAATATATTATAATAGAGATTAGTAGTCAAAGTTGTGTTTCGGAGACCGTGTTGATATCAAAATGATATGTATACGTGACTAGAGTATTTTTTTCCCTCTTAGCTGTGCCGTCTAATTGTGCCACTGCCCGCCATTTTGCAGAAACACTTTACTAGTCATAGGCAGTAGTAGACATTTGGTGCACCGTTAGGCAAGTTAAGTGAGCTGTATACAGAGAAGAAGAATTCTTTTTTAAAATAATATTTTTTTAATGAAAAAATACATCAATAATATACCGAATTAAAAAATTACAAATATACACCTCTGACCTGTCGCTAATTGAAATAGCGACAAAGATTCTGTTGCTAATGGTTATAGAGCGTTGTCGCTAACGGTCGTAGCTCTCTATCGCTATTTAAAATAGAAACAGAGTCTTTGTCACTAATTGAAATAGCGACAGACCTTTCGCTAATTGAAATAGAGACAGATGTATATATTTGTAATTTTTTAATTCGCATATTATTTCTGTAATTTTTCATTAAAAAATATTATTAAAAAAATAATTCTAGAGAAGAACGGGACGGACATCAAATCATGCTTGTCTATGGCAAATACCCATTGTAGCCATGAAAGCAAAGCAAATGCAAAGCGAAAAGATAGATGCTAGCTCATAATTTTGGAGTATGATAAGGAAATGCGAGAATGACGGATAGTTTAACAGAGCCAAAAGTTTGACAAGTAATACTTCGTCTAAGGTATAATACAGTCCAATAGCACTGAGATTATCCAAAAATAAATAAATTCCATTGGCTCTGCTACTAGAAAATCAAACGTCAAGTAGAACTTATGCACATGAATATCTGAGCATAAAACAGTGAGTGTACTTCAAACGACTGTTAAGACTTTTAACAATCCTCTAGAGAGCCATTTCCATTAAAAACAAACCATCATGCCCATGCAAACAGTTTGGAACGAGCTACTTGAACCATAAAAAGAAATGTGGAGTAACGTTCAAAGGTAAAGTCAGTCAAAATTAACAAGTATTCATCCTCTTCTGATGGTACCTCATAATGTGACACGAGATGACATGACTCTTCCACACGAATGCCGTTACAACCTCAGAAATCTCGAAGCACCACCGCATCATCTATGTAAACTAAAAGTTATATACAAGACAAGGTAAAGTGCCGACTTTGGAATAAATCAAGCAGCAGCAGATTCTCTCGGCCAGCACTTGGAACCATCCAACTATAAATGAATCTTAAGTCCCTTCCTCTTCCCTCCCCTCGTGCCCCCTCTCTAATGTACATTTTGGTTATAAAAATGCTTGTACACCTTAAGGATCAAAATTGTGAAGCGGTAACAGCAGGATAGCTAATAATCCCGTTACAGAATATGTTATCACAAGTAACACAGTCTCTCCACGCAGCACTCGTCGGGATACTCTTCAGCTGCCAAGCCAACTCTCACAGGTGCTGCATGTCATGCACCAATCTAGAAGGGTGAATGCGGCTATAGGAACAGCTACCCGTAAATGGGTGAATCATCCATCTCTGCCCAGCTACACAAATTGCAGCAAAGCAGTGGCAGAAACAGGTTGTGAATTTGATGTCTGAATGCTCAATTACCTCACAGGATCCTTACTCCGCGGATTGGGCAGCAGCATTGTACTAAAAAGGAATGACGTACGGTAAAGCGATGACATCAGCCGGGTCAATTTTCAGAGCCTGCGCCCAGACTTGGGGTACTCCATCAGCCTCAGTCTCTGACGTGGGCTTCTCTGATTGGGTGCCAGTACTACCTTGGTCGAACAGCCAGTCATGGTCATCAGGCTCATGCCATTCCATCATTTGAGACGCTTCAGGAATGGTGTATATCTGGCTAAGATACTTGCAATCTGGGTGATGTGACTTCCTAGAAGGGGTGCCATTCTCAGATGCAGCCAGAGGATCCCGAAGCCCTGCATCGACTGAAGGTCGCTGAGCTTCTTGGTTGCCATTGATCTTCTCTTCCTTCTTAGGGAGCCTTTCAGCCTTTACAATATTTATGGCATCTGGCTTCATAGAAGAGAGTGGCACAGAAGAGAGTGGCACGGCTACATGAGCTGCTGTACCATTCTCCACATGATTGTCAGAGAGGGCTGGTCTTGGCAACTTTGTAGGCCGCATATCATGATGGTCTGTACAGCATCAGAAGCCTTATAATATAAAGCACCATAGAAAGGTATAATGGTGTTCTACAAGACTATATAATGCTGGTAAAGTGCAAAAAAGCAAAGCTAGGAACTCACTTTGCAAGTAACCATTCATCTCATGGTTCTTTCGCTTCTTCAGGTTTTCATCAGCTAGGACAGCTTTTGCATCATCAGCTGGAGGGGCTAAAGGAGGGGCTGAGGGCTTCATGTGAAGACTATCTACCTGATAATTTATACAGTTTTCTCTTAGCTTATCATGCTCTTTGTGATTATGTTCTTCTTTCTCCTCCTTTGCCTCTTTTTCCTTTTTCTTCTCTTTGTGTTTATCTTTCTCTTTCCTTTTCTTTTTCTCATGCCGATCGCTCTTTTTGTCCTCTTTCTTTGCATCATCAGGTGCCCCATCTCTGACCTTCTCCATCCTTTTAGCTCTTCCATCTGCAACTTTCTCCACACTTGGGGGTTTTGAATTAACCAGTCTCTGATCAGTTGAAATATTATTCTGTAACATCCTTCCACCTTGCTCCTTTTCCTTCCCCATAGCAGGTGAAAGGCCTCCTGCATCGGGTTTCTTAGTAGAAATGGAAAATCTTTCAGGCGGCTGTACCATCCCATTTGACCTTCGAATTGTAATGCTTGGGCTTGGGATAGTTGACCTAGGCAATCCTCTATCCATTCCTGCTGTTGCACTAGATGTCGATGGACTGTCAAACCTCTGCATGGATGTAGGTGCATTCTCCATTGGTCGACCAACCTTACCATTTCCCTTGTGCATAGTATTAGCAGGGCTTGGAAGCAATGGAGTGCTGGTGCCAACTTCTTTCTTCGCAATCTCTTTGTTTGGACTCTCCGTTCTCTTCTGAACCAGTATGCTAATGTTGTTGATTCGCTGTCCCATCCCTTCTTTCCTTGGTGCGGAATCAGCAGAGTTAGAGAGAGGTCTTGTGACTTTGACTCTTTCCTTCTCCATTGTAGGTGCTGGATTAAATCCATCAAGAGTTTTTTGAGATGAACTGTTGAAGTTCTCGCCACGTCGTATTGCTGTCCCATTTTTCTGTTGATTGATGTTGAAGCCCTGTTTCCCCAAGCCCTCATTTTTCCTTGCAGCATTAATAGAGTGAACATGCATTTTATTAACTGCAGTTCTTCCATTCTCCAACGCAGGTGCAGCACTAAAGCCTTCACGACTTCGTTCATTCGAAACAGCAAGGTTCTCAACAGGTCTACTTGCCACCCCTTTCTCATCTTGTATCTTTCTGCCCAAGTCCTCCCTGAATTTGGGATCCTTAATTTCTTCGGACTTCCTGCTACTCCCTCCAACCTTCTGATCATGGGAAGCCTCACCATGTCTTTCAGTTCCTTCCTCTGATTCCCTGCTTTTATCTTTGCTCTTGTCCTTTTTCTTGTCTTTGTGCTTTTCTTTTCGATCTTTTTTATCTCTGTGCTTATCTTTACTCCTTTCTTTATCCTTCTTTTCTTTGCCTTCTTTTTTCTCTTTATCCTTCTTGTCCTTCTTATGCTTCTTCTCCTTGTGTTTCTCCTGAAAAAAAAAGTAGATTGCTTATAAGTTAAGAAGAGTTCAAGCATGAAACAAATAGCTAGCATGCAAAGCAAACAAGTAGCTAGCGTATCACTAAGGAACGAATATATTGCAAAAAAAAGTCAAAAGAAATCATTAACTAAAATATCTGAGTTACCTTCCAGGATGATCAAGGCAATAAAAACTTCTATGCTGCACGACTATTCTGGGGTAAATGCCTAAGGCATACTGAAAAACAAATTACTAACACTATGATCGTTGAATTACTCTAATTGGCTTTCAGTGTTCTATCCTTATTGAGTTTGTACGAAAATGTTATTTTTGAACTGATTAACTCACACTACACAAATATTGAATAAAGATATGCAAATACGCTGGCTCTCTGACCGTAGCTTCTGCTTATTTTGCTAACAAGTCTAAAGGTTTGAACAAGTTTGTCCAACACGCATGGCAAGACAGCCTTATCCTAGCGAAATACAGGCTAATACTTTCTGCGTTGTCCAAGCCTTCTCCTTTGAGACTATCCACATACATGAAGTTAACCACTCTATTCTGCTCGGAGATTTGGCCCCAGCAATCAAGTTGCCACTGGAAATTGTACCATGTTCATGCAAGGATTAAATAAGTAATAAAGATTGGGAAGGGTGTGCACTCTAGTTCATAAGGAAAGAATTGCCTGAAAAGACTAATCATCCTTTTGCACATTTATATTTGTGCCAGAAATCATCAAAATTCTTTAGGCCAGGGTGGGTACTGAATAGAGTTTGTAACTTTGGAATGGATTATAAACAAGTTTATCCAAACATCATGGCTTACATAATCTAGTTTATTGAGGCAATATGCTGCACGTCCAACAAACCAGTCCAATCAGTCGCCCTAAAGTGTGGAACAGAGTGCTGCAAGTCCAAGATGAACTTGCCAATTTTTCTCACAATGCATATTAAGGTCATGTTTTCAAGCAATTTGTTGCAGTGTGCTATGGGGGTAGGGTTACTACACGAGCATCTGCCATATTTAGTGAAATAATGCTTGTTATGTATGTACGGAAAAAGTTAACAAACAACCAAACCACCAAATATCCTAAAACAGTTTATTAAACCAATCTTTCGTAACAAACTGCATACCCAAATGGAGCCTATGTAGTTTTTCTCAATGGGCAATATGGAACTAACAAGCATATATCAAGATTCTGTAGTCCTATACGCAGGCCACAAAAACATTCCCTACATCAGAGGCTAAAGATAGCACACACAAGAACCAAGATCAACAAAAAATGTCTACAACCCAAACTAAAGACCCAGACCTGCAAGCTAATAACTATCCATTTGATAGGTGTTATAGCATTAACAATTCATGGTATTTGTGAGTGATGACATTTCTTCACCATATTCATTCATGGAGTTACCTTGGTTGATGCACTGTAACTTTTACAGGCTATCTAGGCCATAATTTTCAAAAATTACCCTTGAGATTCTTAGTATTGGAAATTAAACTGTGAATTAAGAATAGTAAGGATTATGCGCAAACACCCTCCCATTGGGAAACCGGACGTGAGTCCAGTTAACAAAACTAAGTTGGGAGTAAGTAACTAAATAAGAACATTCTTTCCTCAAAGCACTGTGCATCATGTATTCATGCTATATTGAGTGTAACATAGCAATTGTTTTTGACATCGTTAAGATGATTATGAGGGGAAAATCCAAGGCAAAAATAGTTCCCTGCTGCCAGAAGGCACCTAATGAAGGTCCAGATATGATTCCCGTGCAACAATGATGATATACAGAAAAATGCTGAAATATTCAGGTCATTATATTTAGTACAATTGATAAGCTTTCAAACAATGTATATATTTATAGGCTACAGCATCGACAGTGGGTAACCTTTGGCTACAACGATTTTTTTTCATAAATAACTTAAGAGATTATAAGAAAGAACTTTGTGAATTTGTTCCCTAGATACATTCATTCATATTATTAATTAATCTTTTCAAGATGAAGTGCATAAACATTATAGGCATAATTTACAGCCAACATAACCTAAAAGGCTAAAAAAACATTCCATATGCATTTGTGGCACTAAGCAATCCAAATCGTTTCATTTCTAGTATAACCATGTTTCAAGTTCCAAGCACTTTGGACTCTCAAGGAATTTACGTTCTCTACATATGCATTATTAACGAACATGATTACATTCAATAGCTATTAAATAAATAAATAAATAAATAAATAGAAGAGTGAACAGCAGGGACATACATGTTAGCCTGCAAATAAGTTTCCTGAAGCAGAACAAAATAGACAACAGGCAGATAGATGTGTAGTGAAATGCCACTTACGTTAGATTTCAGAATCTATCCAATCACATGAACACCAACATATGTAAATTACATCAAACTTGAACAGATATAGGGATATACCAAGAATAGAACCAGCTGTTAAGCCTGCTAGTTGTTGAGGATGGAATCATCTATAAGCACGATGACGTGAGAAAATGCAACTGAACGAGGCAACAAGTCCAGCCAACAACTAGCATAATGCAGAGTTTCTGCAGTACATAATCAGGTATGAGACTGACCAACAGAACCGTTCCAAAAAAACCTTGAGGTTGGGAATGGACACACCGGAGTAGTTACTCTCTATGTCGGGAGTATCTCGCGCAACAGAGGGTATGTACGTGTAGCATACCAGTATATAAGACTATCTAGGTAGTATGTATATTTTTCAGACATACTCATTTTTATGTGCATATATAAAGGTATTTGCAAAATACGCTAAAAACTATGGACTCATTTGCAATTTTTTTCGTGTGGTTCGCATTGGAGTATCTTATAATTTGTATATGAGTATTTTAAGTTCGTTTAGGTGGTATATCAGAGGTTGGGAGTAACTGCTCGCAGGTGTAGAATATATACGCATATTACGATACACATAAGATTACCAATCCAACCTCAATTAACTCGCCTAGTAACTCCTAATCCCAACCAAAATAAACAGTATGATTAATAAAAGGGCACATGGGAACAAAACTAAATTGAAAACATAAAGCATGATCTATTATGTAACAAGAAATGTGTGCTAGAACATCATCTGTTTTGTAATGGAGAGAGTAACAAGAAATTATTCTTTAGCTGACAAAAATATCGAATTATACCCTTGCTTAAACTGCACCGAGATGATTGATAACTTGCAAACTAAATGATTACAGCCACAATTGATTTAGAACACTTAGTATGAGACAAGCAATTAGCAGGACTTATTTCATCATAGTGATCATAAGCTTACAATGACTAAGGTCAATAGTTTATGTTTGCAGACAACTTTATGCTAACCAACATCATTCCCTCATGGTAATTTCCACACGGAGACATATAAAGTCCATTCAAAGGGAGTGTACTAGTTAAATGTCCAACTTTAGGTCAACATGTCACATGATGAGAAAATTAAGAAACGAGTACAAGCGCTCACAACTAGCCTAACTCCTCATGTAAACTTCAACTATAGTAGCCAGATATTGGCAAAAGGTGGTCTAGAATCTAGAGATGGGCCAAAGAAATTTTCCTGCAGTAGCTACCAGAAGTAACGTCTCTAGAACATTATCCATGTATGTTTTTAGCAGAGCAAAAACAAAATAGAAATAAACCTCCATCATCTTATCAGCCACGGGAATGGGGTAAAACAATAAGTTACGATTTTTCCCAAGTAGATTCCAGTCACCAACCTAACATAATAAATAAGATAAATCTACTGGTCCCTTTAATACAGTTGAAACTTGCATGACCTAAGGCCCAATCAATAAAAACCATTGTAAACCAGCACGTTTCCTTTAGTTGAACCATCCAAAAGGAACCCCTGCCTTTGCATGCAACTAAGCGAACATGCACAGCCCCAATTATCTAGCTCAAGGTATTGGAGCACTCTTTAGGAAAGCATTGATTTAGCAGCACTATGTTCGTTCTCTGGCTCTCCCCAAATCAGTGAATAATTCCCGCATATAACGACAAGCCTGTGATCTAACCCAAGGAAACCAGACGCTGCTAAAAATTAAATTCCTCACACATCAGCCCTAATCAACTAGCCCTGACCCCTTATATCTATTCCCTCACTAGAATGTGAGCTACGCCTGCTTCCGAAATTCTGCAACCAACTAACAGCGTATAATTGCTCAAAATCTCCTCGCGGAGGTGGGGAAGCCATCCTCATGTGTACTAGGGAGGCCATGGACCGACCAACGGAGCAAGAGGACGGAGACGGGGCACGGGAGTGGGGGGAGATGTGCGGGTTTTCCACCTTTTCGAGCAGGTGCGAGGCTAGCTGGCCGTCGGGGCGCGCGGTCTTCTCATATCCTGGGGGCGGAAACGGGAAGCAGCGAGACATGGCACGGCCGCCTCGGGCCCCGGATCACCCACCACCACCCTCTCCGCCTCCGCCTCCCCTCCTCCTGCTGCTGCTGCTGCGCTTGCCTCACTCCTGCTGGCCCGCCCGCGCTATCGGCCGCCGCAACCATGTCCTCTGGCCCCTCATCCCCGCCGCCGCCGCCGCCGCCGTAATCGCCGGGATCTGGCCCGGGCGGGCGCGAATTCTCCTCGGCGCGGGGGATCCGAGGATCCAACCCCCGCCGAATCGGAATCGAATAGCAGTGGGCGTTAATTCGTTGCGATCTCCCCGCCTTTTTTTTTTTTTTTGCTCGCTGTTCCGATGGCGCTTTCGTGTGTCGGGCTGGATTTGGAGGAGGAGTAGGGTTGAGGCGAGGAGGAGGGAGGGGGAGAGGAACCGGAGGGCGGAGACTGGGGAGGGTTATATATAGCTGGGTCCGGTTGAAGGCGGTGTTATTTCCTCCGCTCTTATTTTATTCTTATTTCCTTTGCTGGCCTGGGCTTAGGTTCACGCTTCCTCCTCCTCCTCCTCTCCTTCCCGTTTTCTCTGTCCACGGTGATTCTCTGCGACTTCCGGTGTACTTGTCTCGCATTGCCCACGAGTAATCGTAAAAATGGTTTATAATTTGGTATCAGCTACACGTGGAAATAGCGCCAAGATTAGCTTGTAATTGGTTACAAAATTCCAGTTTCACTAAGAATCTACTCCACTGGCTAAGTCTATAGGACATATTTTTTAATTATTTTGTCTATAAATATAGATCATATCTCATATTTCAGCACAAAAAATAGTACAATGCTCCTTTTATATCCTAATAAATATCCAAATTTACTTAATTCACTGTATGCATACATTGAATATAGTGATTAGAGATAATAATTACAAATAGGCTAATTATTTTCAATATTTTTAGCTTATGTGCTAAAAGAAAATACGTGAGGTTCATGCAGTCATGTTTATCGATCCATGCACCATATATAGAATCTCTAAGACGTGCGGTTAGTGCAATGTCATATCCTCCGCAACGAGTCGAGTTAGTTGTCTAGAGCGTGAAATAGCAGCGCTCCAAAAAAAAATCTGGTTAAATGACATCTTTCGAGTGAAGTGTCATCCTAGGCATCTATACCCTCTTTATAATACACCTAAGCATTCTTTTCTACGTCCACCCCAAATAATGCACTCCACTAGAGATGACCTAACCTTCATGCACTCAGCGAAACGTCCCCAGAAACTTGCCTCCATTAAAATTAACCTCTCAGATCTTTCCTCAGCTTTACTCACCCACATCCGATGGCCATTGTTTAATGTGTCTAACTCATCCCTGTGGTCCACAACAGATCCCCCACCTCCATCGTCTCAAGGAAAAGGAAACAAATATCCTGAAATTAAGAAAAAGGAAACAAACGTTCTAGAAAAGGAAAAGATCATATATTACGTGCTGAGAAAAGAAAACCGGAAGACAGAGCACTATATTAGTTATAACAAAAGTACCGGCTCTTTATTAATTTGGGGTATTTGGAGGTATTCTCCAGAGTTAATTGTTGCCTTCTTATCCTAGCTAATCCATCGGTCGATCCAAATTAAGTAAGCGAAGCTTCTCGTAGGCGCCCAACATACCGAAGACTCCGGTCAACGCTCAACAACATTCACATGTGTTGAGTGGTTTCCGTAGAATTCAATTTTACTCTACATCCAAATATTTTTGTTTTTACTGTTACATAACAAAAAAGGTTAACTTGCTTGGCAAAAATCAAGATTATACATGATCGACAGTAATCACGCTTTTGTTTAGCTCTGTGCTTTGAGAGGGATTTTCGTTCATATTCGTTGACGATCGAGCTAAACAACCTACGTGTACAGCTCTTTAACGGTACATTAAATTAAATATAGATTCTTTTTTTTCTACCTAATGGAACAGATTAGTTAGTATTTATTTATATTTTAACTTATAGTATACAATAAATCAATGGCTAGATTTAATTTCTACCGTCAATCATCTATCGTATACAATAAGTATAATGTACTGTACAATTTCTCAGATAAAAACGATTACCACTCCACTAGTGCTCGATGCGACAGATAATTAAGTTGGCAAGTGAAGGCGAGTGCTGTCCGGGTGCAGATTAGCAGAGCTTTCAGTCGCATTGAAAACATGTTCCTTTTAGGCTCGGCTCGAGAAAGAAGTCCCAAAAGAGCCGGTAGCCTACTGCATGGTCGTACCAGACTCAATTATCGCGTACCCTTCACCTGTGAGAGTTTGGATTGTTTTAGCAGCAAATTTCGCTTTCCTTTTTATTTTCCTCTTATAATTCTTTTGGAAAATAGAACTACGGATTGAAGGGTGTGTTTGGTAGGGCTCCATCAGATCCGTGGAGCTGGATTTGTGAGTATATTAAGAGTGTTTAGATGGATCATATTTTCAAATTTTAGACCAAAAATATAAATTTAATTCACTTTATTTTAGCCTATAAGTTTTAAATCTCAGGTGAAGTTGGGATTTGAAGCTCTACCAAATAGACCCTAAATGTGCTCTTAGCTCTTCTTCTTTTTTCGAATAAATAAATAAATAGAAGGCACCACATTCTCAAGTGTGCTCGGAAAAAGGTGTACCCTTCACTGATTAATGTCAGTGCTCTTCAGTGTCGAGTTACTCAAAAGAGTACTCGCTGACTCTTGGATGGTGAGTAGAGTAGTGCAGTAGGTTTACGACACGACAGGCAGCTTCCAGTGTCAAAATTGATGATCAGGCCAGCTGAAGAAGAGCCTTTTTCTGTGGCAGCTCTAACCACGCATTAGCCACACTTGGCCATGGAGGCACCTATCCAGCGAGCGAAGGCTCGTCCAGAGTGCCTGGCCAAGTGAATGCGATGTGCCTTGCTTCCCCGGCCGGTTGGTTACTCACACCTCTCAAGTCAGGCAAGCCCGACCTGAGCTGAAGAGCACGAGAAGAAAGCAGCATGGAGAATTGCAGTTGCAGAGTGTGGTTGCCTGGTACGTCGCCACGCAGACCGACCGTGTCAGCCGTACGCAACAGTGGCTGACACGCACGGTGGCAGCCACCACGGACGAACTGATACTGCAGGATCGCGTCACCGTATCAGCGAGCTCATACGGAGGAGAACGGTACACACACTTTCACTCCAAGTTTAATCCGTGTCAGATTTCCCAGCGACAACTTTTAATTACTGAAGTGTTGCTTTCTTTCTTCCCCAGCGTCAGTTTGCCCCATCAATGCAAGTCTTCAGAGCTAGTAGTACCATCAGTTTAAAGATGGCACCTTGTTGCTACGTACTACTGCTGCTACATGTCAGCAAGAACGCGACACCAATATCAAAACCGTCAGGTCATATCATACATCTAAGACGTGAGATTCTGTACTCAGAAATATCTCAACAACAACAAGGAACATATATATAATCTGAGAACGACATAGCTAAGGAACTCTATTAGTCATCATTCATCCATATTATCACCGAGAAATCGTCATACAAAGCTGTTTTGGGGTGGCCATATTATGTACAGAATTCAGAATCTAGCATTATACTCCAGAAGTGGAGTTACAAAAATAAATCAAGAGCTAACAATACATATACATTCCGTCTGCTGCCGCCACTAATTTGAGTCTAATGTATAAAGAAACAAGTTGAATGTATGAACCGATCAATAGTACGTTTGAATGGTCAAAATCAGTTAATCGTATTCACTCGGAAGAAATTGACCTGCCGTATGGGCGCGAATGGACGACGGTTCCCCAACAGATTCGGCTGTATGGGGGACAAACCGAACGGAGAACCTGAGAATCCAAAAGCTGGCGGTGTGGCTTGGCTGAAGCACACAACATCGACAGCAAGTAACCGGATATATAATCTGGTATTGAGAGAGCAACCCATTTGTGAAGAACATATATATGCTAAATGTGCCAATGCTTACCTGTCGACCATGTACGCCTGTGGCCACAATGACATGGCTGGAACATCACCCATGGCCATGGGACGATCTGATGTCGTCAGAGGACAAACCCCTTTTACAGGATGAAGAAACAAGTCAAGAGCCCGCGTGCGTTCCCTGCCTTCGTCGGATTGCCCCTGCTCCGGCGTCGGCGCCGTCCCCAGGACCTCAACTACTCCAGGCCAAGGGAGCCACTCATCATCTCGTACTCGTTCGCCTCACTGTCTAGAGCCACCGACTCTCTCTCTCTCTCTCTCAACAAACTGAGAAATCTCTTTGTTATAACAGATGATAATTAAGTGTTGCCGCTTAGTTTCGACTATTGGGTGCGAAAATGTTTTGCTTTAGTATATGCATTTTTTTTTTCATCTCATTCAAAGACCGTTGGGCAGTATGCTAATTCAACTTTACAGTTTGTCCTTTGGTATAACGCTCACAACAGCTTAGTTTTCCAGTAGATCTATTCTTTAGCGCTTTTACGTACATGCTTGCATCGCATGCATGAGCTGCTGTTACACGCACCTCTTTGTTTATGGTTGATCTTTGTTGAACCTCCTAATCCTTGCTATTGAAAGAATTAAAGGAGATGTACTAGTGGCTGATCATGTGCGCCCCTGGGTGCGAATGCACGTCGCGATGCGGGCAAAATAGGTGTAAAGTGGGGTACCCCTGTCCCCAAAATATTTTCTGTAATCGTTCAGCAATATTTAAGGTACGCACGGAATGTAAATTGTATACGCTACGATTAAACAGATAATATGAATTTTATTTTATTATCAAAATATGTTCTAGCGACTAAGATCTACGTAGGGGTATGCCTCCGGCCAAGTTTACACTGTACAAAAGATCAGCAAAATCTCCACAGGCACTGCCTAAGCGTAGACGCGACCCTAAAACCAATATTCCTTTCCGTCGTTGAATTCTTCTTCCAATCCGCCTACTGAAGATTGAGCAAAAGCGAGTACTTTAATACTCAACAAGCCACACAAAAAAATGCATATATAAAATGCAGGACTTCACAAAATACAAATCACAAAAATATCAATACAATTACCTTTGGAAACTAAATCATCTTTCATGAATACTTTGATCCCAATCAAAACTAGCTATTTGATATTTATACATTGTATAATCTTGAATCATCCTGCTTTGCCATCATAGAAACTCTCGGGAACCAACGTGGTGAATCTTGCTGTCCGAAACTGTAAGGGAGTTGAGTTACCGTTTGTGACGCTCGGCACGGCAGAAAAAAGAAGAGATTAGAATAGTAAGTAGCACATGCTAATTACTCCTTGAGAAATCCAAGAAATCTGAAGGGCAATAGCTTACAGTATCAAAAGACAACATCTCGGCCATCGAGAAAGGATTTGAGGACAAGTGTAGGTGTAGGGGTGGAACTCGAGGCTTCTGCTTCCTGTCCGGGCGGTGGAGGGGAGGCGCCCCAACCCCGATGTCGATGCACCTTGGCCGGCCGGTGTAGAGGAAGAACTGGGGCTCAGTGGAGCCGTAAGGTGGTCGCCAACCCTGGCAGGTGAGGTGAGGTGAGGTGAGGTGAGGCCACCCCGGACAGTGGATGGTTAGGGTTGTGCTCCACCCTAGATGGACGCGGAACTGAATTTCAGCCTGCGTCGGGCCGGGGAGGTGTGGAAACCGAGCAGCCGCGGCCGCTAGCCCCCGTTCACACGCGCACCCCAGAAGCGGTCATTGTTCAGAAGCTATCGCTGCCCCGGGGCCGGGGGAGAGGAAGCGGCCACCACACCCGTCTCCATCCATCACGCTCGATCCCTCACCCTCTCCCTCTCTCTTGCCGACGCCGCCTTGAGAGAGGTGGTTTGTTTGGCCTGGCCCTGGACCTGGTTGAGACTTGAGAAGACAGACCGAGGCGGCGTCTACGCCTGTCTGTACTGATCGAGAGAGTCACAGTTACGTTGTGCCTTCCTTCCGCGGCGCCTGCCCCTTCTCTAAAAAAAACGAAAAAGCTAGCAAAAATGATATCCCGTCAAATCCTATCCTAATCGAGTAGGTCTCCACCTTCAACGTAGACGCCACGCCGTAACTACTCTAGCCCCCACTGACTCACCTATATATCGACAGACATCTATCTTGTTCAAACACTAAGAACCGGACCCCCTCCCTCCCTCTCTCTCTCTCAACTAAACTCCCTCTAAGAACCAGACTCCGTTACCTAGGCTATTTATTCTCTTTCAGAACCTGACTCTTACCATCTCTCCGAGAATCAGACTCCACTCTCTACACTAGACTCGCCTTGCAGTCGCGCAAGATGAGTTGAATTGAACCAAATTAGGGAGGTCATGATCGTCAGTGCTCCGTGACACGACAGGGTCTAGGACCACATCCCGGGCATGGTGGCACAGCCAATTCACGTCGATCGGATCAAGCGCTGTGAGCGGAGAGGGGCAGGATGGATGGAGTGCCGCCCAGATAAGAGCGTGGCTGCCAGAGAGCAGCAGCCAGCCAGCCAGCCAGAGGGAAGAACATGGATGGGCAGGTGAAGCGAGAGGACGTGGCAATAAGAGCGAACTTAGCAGGGCCGGTCCCCACGTGAGCATTGCCCAGAACAGATGCCGTCTGCCCGTGCTACATCGGGTGCAGTGACCGGAACTGTCCCCAGCGGAAAGAACTCCATACTACATTACTACTGCCATGTCAGGAAGAACACGACACCAATATCAAAACCGTCAGGTCATATCATACGCTGACACTCGCACACTCTACTCATAAATATGGAACATGTAGTCAAATAACCATGCAAATAGTTCAGCAACTCATTAGTCATTACTCATCCATATTATCATCGAGAAATCGGCATACAAATTGTCTGGGGGTAACCGGTCATATTATGTACAGGATACAGAATCTGACATTATATATACTCCAGAAGTGGAGTTCGAGAAAGGAATCAAGAGCTACCAATATATATATACATTCTGTCTGCTGCCGCCACTTATTTGAGTCTAATGTATAAAGAAAGAAGTTGAATGTATGAATTGAAAAATAGTTTGAATGCTCAATCAGTTAATCACTTGATCGTATTCACTCAGAAGAAATTGACCTGCCGGATGGGTGCGAACGAACGGTTCTCCAACAGATTCGGCTGTAAGGGGGACAAACTGAACGGAGAACCTGAGAACCCAACAGCTGGCAGTGTGGCTTGGCTGAAGCACACAACATTGGCAGCAAATAATGAGATATAAAATCTGGTTTTGAGAGAGTAGCCATCTGTGAAAAACATATGCTAAATGTGTCAATGTTTACCTATCAACCATATATGCCTGTGACCAGGATGACATGGCTGGAACATCACCCATGAGGCGATCTGATGACATGAGAGGCCAAAGCCCTGTTACAGGATGTAGAAAGAAGCCAGATTTGAGCAACACAAATGTTGATTGCGTCCATAATAACATCTACATACTTCACCAAAATTAGCTTAAAAATTTCGCATGTGACAGATATTGTCATGAAAATTTAGCATTTGTTTCTCCTTCCCTCCACTGGGCAGCAGCAGAAGAGATGGATGCCTTCCTATTTATCTTTTTTTTTCGGCTGGTGTGTGCATTTCGGTTTTGGGGTGGGGTGCGGCGTTTTAAGGTAGATCCTTAGATGCACTTGGCGGTGGAAGGGAATATAAGATCCAACAGGAGGATGGGAGCAGTTAAAAATCAAATGGAAAGCAAAGGATGGACCTGACTGCACAGGAGGGTTCTCAAATCCTGGGTATAGTAGAATTTCCTGCATGTTAGGATAGCAAACTTCAGGATAACATGCATCACATTCTCATGAAAAAAAAATATGTTTCCATGTCATGCAAATAAAATCTCTACCTCTTCTGTATGTTCTGGAACACGGTTAACAAGATCTAAAAGCAAAAGAAGGTAATGTAAAACGTTAGTCCACGGCACGCAAGCTAACAGAGTAGTAATGTAAGGAAAATGGGTGGAAACCCATCTCCAAATCATTAGAGAAATTAATTTAATTTTAGATAGCAAAACATAAAACAATCAAGTTTTGCAGAGAGATGAATGTATTTAAGCTGCTTAAATGTGTGAATTCAAACATTTTGTTGGACCAGTATGTATTTAGTCAATGTTATTTTGGTTATTCTGAACAGAATTTGCATCCAAATTTAACTTCCTTTTTTTACTACTTCACTATATAGCATCGACAAGTAAAATTCATAATAAATGTTCACAAGATTCACTATAGGTTAATCTAAACAAAAATTCTAAAAAATCACACGATATTAACGGAACATGTTCATGCTCAATTGAAATAAATTGAACATGCCAGTTACATTGATTACGCTTGTCCTTTCACTCCTTTGTGAGAACAACAGAAGTCAATCTAGCATAATTCCGTATCCTGTTTGCAGATCAGAAGCTGCGAAGCCAGTAGTCACCTAGTAGACCATGTTCTGATTAGCTCCTGATCGTTTCCAGCTAGTAGGGTCCTAGCTATTAACACCCAAAATCAACAGTAAATGCCACTTACTGATAGTTTTTTCAACCCTGACCATAGTTGATCTGTTTTGTCACCTACTGCATGTACTATGATCTTTTTAACTAATTCTCATTGTCATCAATTTCAATGTAGCTAGCAAGTCTACAGTTCACTGTATAGTTCCAGCCAGTAGTACACACAAGACAATAGCTGTGAAGGAATTTGACAGGGTTAAAGCATTTTAGGCACCTGTTCCAGGAAAACTTGGCTTTAGACTGAGGGTTAAATCAAGGTAACAGTCATCAGGTTCTGTACCGAAATCCCACAGGTTCAGTTCCAACCTTGGTTTTGCTCCTGCAAAAAAGAAAAAAAAAGGAGCTCCATCAGAAAAATGGTAATGTATTACAAAAGGTTAAATCAATTTAATGCAAATTAATTGTGATTAGAAAACTCACTAGATTCATCTGTCTTTGTATGAAAAGCATCATTGAGAGATCTTGGTACCAGGTTACCCACCTAGACAACTCAAAAGTCTCAGGTACAACAGAAAAGCAAAGCAAAGTACCCAAAGACAACTCAATGTGTAAATTAGTACGTTAAAGAATGGATGCTGTAGTGATTGCTCAGCAGTTGGCCTTCTTTGTGGATCCCAGGAGCAAAGTTGCTATCAAAATTACAGCAAAAGAGTATCATGTTAATATGGAGAACTATTATCAGATACATAACATCAAGCGACAAAACTAGATTATCCACAGCATACAAACTCCTATTTTACACTATCTATATGTAGCAATTAGTAATATGGGCTTATACGCAAATACAGAATAACTTTGTTCGAAAATCAAACAACAAAGAAGCAAAATTCATCACTGTACCTGAATCAAGTCAATAGCTTCTAAGGAAGCATTCGGAATAAGATCCCATAGATTTTTTGGTGGTATCTTTCAAACAGAAAGAGAAAAGAAATTAGTGCCAGAAAGGCATTTGATCCAATGATTGTAGAAGGAAATCATTTCACCTGAAAAAACTTAAAGCTATTTGAACGAGGCAGGTTCATTCCCTCTGGCCAGACAGTATGATCTGGGGTCCCAAGCACATTGCATATTTTGTATAGCTGATCTGTCTCGCTATGATCAAATAAAACATTAGAAGCAATGCAAAATCACCGCAATATCAAGGGAAATAAAAAAAAATATGATCTAGGTTTAAGCTACAACAATCTCAACTGAGCTTAAAAAAAAGTACAGGTGCAAGCTCTATTAAACTGAGCAACAATGTTTCAACAGCATCAATAACAACAAGAAAAGGTTAATTGTATAAATGGAAAAGGCAACCAGTGTATGAGCTTAAAAATTCAAGGATGAAGAGAAAATAATTACAGGACGGAGAAGTATTCCAAACAATTACAGTTTTACAGTCTCGAAACTGAAATTCTAAAACCGTAGTGTAAAACTGTAAATTACAAAGGCAGATTATCCATAAGACCAAAAAAACATGTCTAATCATTAAAATAACAAATAAAATTTACTTTAACAGAAATCAAAAGTGTGATTGTCATAATAAAAACATGGGTAAGCACAAAGTATACAGGTACAGTAAATTATCGATGACACCTAATATAGAATACTGCAGAAGCAATGGAATTATGGTACCCAAAGATCAAAACATCAGTATTATACATACCTTTCACCAGGGAAAAGTGGAGACAATGTGAAAAGCTCAGCCAAAATTGCACCAACAGCCCACATGTCTGTGAAAGTGCGCATTTATTAATGATGATATCATTCAGTAGTAAAGGCTCGTAAGGGGAAGATATAAAAACACACGAAAAAAACTAACAAATATTTTTATATGCAAAAACACATGAAGATGTCATTTGTTTCTTGTTGAGATGGGAATATATGAGGTGTTGGATAGTGTCAAGAGTCATGTACATATTAGTAGTCTAACTCTCTCTCTCTCTCACATATAACTTCCTAATAATGAATAAGATGCACAGTTGTGAATAGCAAAATCGCTCTCTCAATTTCTCAAATATGGTATCAGAGCAAAACCCTACCCTCAACATGCCACCTCACCGTCGCCGCTACTCACTTCACCATCGGCGAGCCTCCGATGACCTTAGGGGACTTTCACATCATGAATCAGGTTGTCCCCTATCGTCCTTGAGATCGGCCTTCGTCTTCATTGTTGTTCACAAGCTCTTCTACATCCCTTCCGGTGCCGCCAGCTTGTCACCACTGCCACCGGTGCCGAATCCGCTCGATTCACGCCGAATCAAGCACCCTCCGCCGCTGCGGGCCTCGATTCAAACCGGATCAAGCTCCCTCTACCGCCACTGGTCTCGATCCCGATCGACATTGGCCTCGAATTCCGTGGTTCCGCGCCAGATTGAGCTCCCTCCGCTGCCGCCGGCCTCGATTCACACTGGATCGAGCTCCCTCCACTGCCACTGGCCTCGATCCCGATAGCCATCAGCCTCAGATTCCGTTGGATCTGCTCCACGTTGCCAGCCTTCATCTTCGTAGGGAGTGGAGCGTGAGGAAGGGGTCACCTACGCCAATGTGGCATTGCCTAGAAGATCGGTGTTGTCGAGCTCATCTTCTTTCTGCTACTTCAAGTTCAAGGCCGACGCCATCTGGGTTGCACTAGTACAACTCTGCTGCTCATTTCATGCTGCTTTGTTTGTTGGTACTATTGTTGGCTACTGTATATGATGGTGTTAGTACTGTTGAGGTAGTTTCTTAGTGCCAATGTACTTGATCTATCATGGTGTTCAAAGGTATTCTTGATCTTGGTCCTAATTGTTCTCATCTCGTCTGTTCTCTATGCAAGAGACATGGCCATCTAGCAGATCGGTGTTTTCAGTTGCATCCTAAGCTGAGAATGCTATCGTGCATTTCGTCTCATCGAGGTGATGTTGCTATTGCTTCTTCTGTTCGTACGAGTGCTCTAGAGTCTTATGCAACTCAGATTGGTCAAATTTAGGCTCTGATGAGCAACCTTTAGGCCCACTTGTGTCAATTGCAGTCCTCTTCTGGTGGATCTACTGGTTTTACTGCACCATTTGAGTGGCGGTTGGTTATGTCTGAGTGAGGAGCTTGCAACACTTGAGCGTACATACACCTAGGATCTTGTTCCTTTACCATCTCAGGCAGTTCCTATCACTTGCAAGTGGGTGTATAAGGTGAAGACAAGATCAAATGGTTAAGTTGAGTGATACAAGGCTCATCTTGCTGCTAGAGGCTTCTAGTAGTCTTAAGAGGCGAGACTATGATGACATTTTTGCTCCTGTTGCTCACATGACCACAGTGCGTACTCTCATTGTTGTTGCAGTTGTTTGCTCATGGACTATATCACAAATGGATGTCAAAAATGCCTTTCTTCATGGTGATCTACATGAGATCTATCTACAGCCACCCCCAGGTGTTGAGGTTCCTACAGGCTATGTTTGATGTCTTCGACGTGCTCTACATGGTCTCAAGTAGACTCCCAATGCTTGGTTTGAGCGTTTCAGTTCTGTGATTTGAGCTACTGGTTTCTCTGAGTGAGCATGACTCTGCCTTATTCATTCACATTTCTCAGCGTCGTCATAATATGCTTCTATTGTACATAGATGATATGCTGATCACAGGAGATGACACTAGCTATGTGGCATTTGTCAAGAAGAAATTAAGCGAGCGGTCTTTGATGTCAGATTTGGGACCACTAAGCTATTTTCTTGCGATCGAGGTTCATTATGATGGTGATGGCTACAATCTCTCTCAGCATCGCTATGTTCAAGATCTGGTTGCTCGGTCCGATATGACTGGTACTCGCAGTGCTGCTACACTCATGGAACTTCACCTGCAGCTTCGTCCTACAGATGGTATACCATTGGCAGATCCTTCTAGCTATCGTCGGCTTATCGGGAGTCTTGTTTATCTCACTGTCACCAGACTAGACATTGCTCATGATTTGCATGTTCTCAGTCAGTTTGTTAGTGCATCCACATCAATCCATTATGGCCATCTTCTTTGTGTGCTGAGATACATGAGAGGGACTGCATCCAAGCGCCTTTTCTATGCTAGTTCGAGCTCCAGCTTCACGCTTACTCTGACTAAACTTAGGTGAGTGATCCTATTGATCGGCATTCTATCATTGGCTACTACATATTCCTTGGTAACTTCTCATTGTTTGGAAGTCCAAGAAGCAGACTTCAAAATCACGTTCTAGTGCTGAGGCTGAGCTCCTAACCCTTGCCACCAGGGTTTGCAAAGCCAATGAAACCGGTCGAATTTCGCGAAAACCGAGCTTGCGAGACGGTTCGGCATTAAAAACCGAGCGGAAAACCGATCCAATTCAAATTCGAATTCAAAAAATTCAACAAATTTGAAGGGGAGAAAATGCGACGTAAATCGGTTGAAAATCGGTGAAAACCGCTCGATTTTCGATGGAATCAAGCGAAAATCTCTCAAAAATCAGCTGTAAGAAACATTCACTTGGTCTGTCGGTTTTCAACCGGTTTTCGACCGGTTTTTCGAGAATTTCGACCAGCTTTCAATTTCTTAACTCTTCGGTTTCTGACGATTTTCGAAATTCGTTTTTCGAACCGGTTTTTCAAAAACGGTTTTGTGAACCCTGCTTGCCACCACTATCTCAGAGATTGCCTGGCTTCATTGGCTCTTGGCTGATCTTGTCTAGTGTGATGCTTCTACACCACTATTCTATGATAACACCTGTGCCATTCAGATTGCAAGTTATCCAGTCAAACATGAGTTGACTAAGCACATCAGTGTTGATGTATCATCCACAAGGTCTCATTGCCATCAGTTAACCATTAACCTCAAGTATGTGCCTTCAGAGCTTCAAGTTGCAGACTTCTTTACAAAGGCTCAAACTCGAGAACATCGGCTTCATCTACTCAAACTCAATGCCTCAGATCCTCTTGATCCACCCTGAGTTTGAGGGGGTGTCAAGAGTCATGTACATATTAGTAGTCTCCCCCCCCCCCCCCCAACTAATCCTATATATATAACTTCCCAATAATGAATAACATGCACAAGAAAATCTATCTATCAATCTCTCTAATAGATATAATCAAGTAACTATGGCAAGCAATCAGGATAAGCTAAATGATGATTTGCGACATAAGAGGAATCCTTTCTATGCATATTGTGGTAATGGAAATCAACCACGTGATACATACCAGAAAATGATAAATTAATAAATGGCAAAAGGTAGGGGCAAGGACAAAGGGCATCACCAATAGCAGGTGTGTAAGCTGAAGATTGCAGCAGCACCTCGGGAGCCCGATACCTTCAAGATAATTTTGTCGGTGTTAGTTTCATATTCAATAGAGATAAAAGGAGCATTTTCAAAAAGCAACTCACCATCTGGTGGAAACATAATCGGTGTAAGGAGGATTAGAAGATACTTCTCTTGCCAACCCAAAGTCAGCAATTTTAACAATACTATTTGTCACCAAAAGATTCTCTAAAACAGAAGTCTCATTAGCTTTTACTGGTACAGAGACAGGATTCAAACAGAATATAGTCCAACAAAAAACTACCAGGTTTCAGGTCACGATGGAAGTATCCATTATTATGCATATATGCAAGACCAATGAGAATTTGGACCATAAAATTCCGTATCTCCTCTTCAGAGAAAGCAGCCTGCCTTTCTCTTATGACATCATACAAATTACACTCCTGAAAAAAATATCAATGACACTTAAAGTATGTGATAGGCTATACAAAAAGCACATAGCTTCAGGTGAGAAAAGGCAGCTTAGAGAAACTCAAAGCTCCAGCTGATAAAAGAAGCTCAGATCTCTCACTAGCAAGTTAAGAATTGGCAGTCTAAGCAAATATAGTGAATGGTATTGATGACCCATCTAGTAAGTAACACATGCACATTAATGTGGTGTAGTGGTCACAATAAATGCCAGCGAGCACACAAACACACTACAGGGCTACAAAGATTATCACTGAGATGCATGTAATCTGTAAACCACGTTCTCTCTTACAACTAAACAGGTTTGTGCCAGTATAGTTTTAGCAGGAATTGGCACAAAAATATACAAGATCATAGCAGTGGTGTGGCAATTACATAGTAACATAGCCTTTCCTTCCTTTTTCTTTTTATAATCAATGTACAGTAAAAGTATGCCAAGAATGACTTAAGACCAACCAACCATGTTTTCAAAAATGAAGAACAAATCATGATTTTCCATTGTCACCTCCTTCAACTTTACAATGTTGGGGTGATTTAGTTTCTGGAGGGCCTGCAGAAGAATGGTTCTGTGTTAAGCAAACAATTTTCAAAACAGTACAGTTTGATCACATATATGATATATTCACTACCGACAAAATAAATTACCTTTACTTCTCGCAAACTAATGCATTCTTCCCATAGGTAAAACTTTCTCTTCATTTTTTTAACAGCAACCTGGATGTAGTCAAGAAAATACCAAACCGTTAGTATGCAAATGGGGTATATTCATATATGTCAGTGAGGTTCAATAAAAATGGCTCTTCACTCGGATAAAGGTGCAGGCTCAAATCTGTAATACATCCAGAATGAAATAGAAAATGTTATTATTTGGCAGTGCCCTCTAACTCACTTTTAAACGTAACAAGTAACATCATCAACTCCTAATAGGATAGATAACGAGCAGAAGATGGAAGTTGATTTAATTTGTTGAAAGCATTAGAGTTACAAATAACCAGAGTGTCGTCACAAGAGGGTTCCTGCACTTACAATTTCATTTGTTTCTATATTATAAGCCCTAAAAACAGTTCCGCAGGTTCCATCACCTATCTCCCTTATCACTTTGTACCTGCGAGAAATTGGAAGGAAAGACAAAATTTATGCCTGCACCACAAAATATAGAAATGGCAAAAATAACCAGTTAATCACTACTCACCTTTCCATGGTCATTAACTTTACCACAGAGTTTTTGCCAGGAATCACTGAACACCAATAGAACCCACACCACCTTTAAAACTCATCACAGTCACTTCCAAACTAGGTTTGCTTATACACGGTTGCATCAGAAGAAGAAAGTTCCAAATGAGGGTGTCACAACATGAATGATTAAGCATCTTAATTTGCACAACCGTCATTCTTATTGCAGCTTCAGTCAGCTTCAGCAACGCATCATCATATGTATTGAGAGATTAGCTGACACCATCTTTGGCGACAAAAAAAGCACATAAGTTTCAGATCCCAGCATTTTTAGCCTAAAATGCATCGAAAAATCTGCAACCAAGGAGTACAAAACTTTGCTTCAATATTTGACTGTGGAGACAATAACGATGGGGTCATATATATACGCATGCAAACAAGTAACTTTTCCGCACAAATCAAAGCTCTATAGCATATCCCCTGTAAACAGGTTGCTTTCTGCATACACAAATTTACCGACAAGGAATGGCAATCAGCTTATTCACTAACCTTTTCCAGACAATCTAATTTCCCTTGCACTAGATATCAATTCGGTAAAAAAAAGGCAACTATCAGGAGCATGAGCAATTCACCCAAGTTAAAAACACAAAAGTGGTTGAACAGTAACACTATCAAACAAAGTAATAAAAAAGTGACAGACAGGAGCCTATCAGTACATAGGCGCGAGATCTTCTCTGGAAGATTCGAGAAGGAAGCAGCGTGTGCAATAAAACAGAGATGAATTACCACACGTAATATGTTAAATGCAGAGAGATTAACCCCTTCAGGATTGCTTCAAGTTAATTAAATCGCAAGGAAGCCCCGAATTGAAGGAATTGAGTAGTGGACGAAGCTATTAAATTTAACAGGAGATTGAAGGCAATCAAACAGAGCAATATTACAAGCGATAGATCACAAGCAAAATTATCATGGTATCACACAATGAACCAGGAAAATCTGGGGAAACACCACATTCCCCATTCTGTACGCTTCGGAAACAATTCAAAAAAGCCCCCAAATTACACATAATCTACCTAAATGACAACAATTTACAGCAAAAAAATCCTCAAACAAAACGTACCGATCAATAACCCACCTAAATCAAATGGAATCGCTCGAAAACAAAAAAAATCGCGGCAATTGCCTCCAAACTTTTTTTAAAAAAAAGGCATCACCCAAAGAGCGGAGATCGTAATTGAATAGCGGATCGAAAATTGGGAAGGGGGAGGGAATAACTCACCATAATTGGGGGCAGCACCAAAAAAACCGCGTCGGAGCGTCCGATTCTCGGGATCGTCGGCGATATTTTGGAGGGAGACGGGACGAGAAACTTGGGGAAGGAGAGGAGATGAAACGAGAAGATATGGCGACGCGACGGTGGGAATCGGGGGGCGACGCGTGGATAATTTACGATCCTACCCCCAATGGATGTGGGAATTTACAAGGGGAGCCTGAAGGGCTACGGTAGACCCGATAATGAGTGGATAAGGGCAACGAGCGCAGTTTGGTCATCTTCTTGTCGAGCGTGTAACGGCGTAATGTCCCGCGCTCCTGCTAGGTACAGCCACCGGGTGCGGGAAGTTAGGGTCACATTGGTCGATTTGCACATTTTTTTATATATTTAATTGTCATACGCACAAAATTGCAAATTTAGTCTTCTTTTTTATCGTAAAGAAGAAGACAATATATATCATGCCCTGTTTGGTAGAGTTTCAGATTCTGGCTCCACCTCAGATCTGAATCTTGTAGGCTAAAATAAATAGAATTAAGTTTATATTTTTAGTCTAAAATTAAATAAAATGACCTATCTAAACACTCTTAATATACCTACAGATCCAACTTTACGGATCTGTGGAGCTACAAATACCCAGCTCCATCAGATCCATAAATCTGGTGAAGCTGGAGCCGTACCAAACACGCCCCATATATCATAGTATAGGACCACGCATGCTACTGCTTCTACGGTTCAGGAAGAGATCAAATTTGCAATTTCGTTCAAACGTGAGTCAAACTTGCAAAAAAAATGGACCAAAAAGCCAAAGCTCCCCGGGTGTGATCCCATGCGGTTACAAAGGGTGTGTGTTGGTGGGATAAAAGTTTAAATATGATAGAATGATTTATATACTATGTGTTCGATTGTTTTTGTTAATAGAATGATCCGGTATCCGAAGAAAATATTATTCAAATTTGTTCCTCACCATTCAAGATGTGGTGATTTAGTTCAAATCTAATTTAGCTGAAACAATCAAACACATGAATAACTTTTTATCTAGGATCATCTCATATATGTAACACTTGGTACAAGTAACCAAACATATTATAAGTTAACTCCACCTAGAGTAGTTGTCCATCTCAGCCATTAGTTTCCTTCTAAGGCTCAGATTATGCCACCTAACTCCTTCCAACTAATTATTTTACCAGGTGAATTTTGAAGGGAAATCACTATCCCATGACAGACTGTCATTGAAGAACGGAGAGAAATAGGTGGATCTACACAACATCGGGAAGAAGATGAAGCTGTCGACCCGTTTTATTAATTGGGTCATGCATCGTTTAATGGTCTAGTTGGCTGACAATTAAAACCTAAGGGCCAACAACCTAGCACATTTACAGAGCATACATACCGAGCTCATTTACAATTGACTTGGAAGAAGTATCAAATGATGTCATTGATTGGTTTCTTGCCATCGAGACAGACACGAGCCAGTCGGCAGGGTTTAGGTGGGGGATTACAGGGCATGTGACGTGGGTGTTTAGGCTTGTGTTCAAGCACATGACAAGCGGATGGGGCCCACGGCTAGGGTCTTTGGTGGCCAAGGCACGACATGGCCTGTGAACAACGAGCTGACGACCAAGGAAGCCCTCAACTCATATGTGTGCAGGAGTTTTATCGATTTTGTACTTATTTTTCTTGGTCATTGAGGATATGGATTAGAGGATTTCTTCGCAACGTGATTGGGCATGTTTACCTGGATAAGCACTCGTTGTAGTTAGACTTAGTGTCGGCGTTTTCGAGCGTCGGCAAGTAAATTTGTAAGTCTAAGGGGTCGCGCGTTCCACTCCTCGAATGGTTAGACTCGTGAGTCCAAGATGTATCTTGGTTCGGCCGAAAGTCCCTACCCAGCCTCGGATGGCGATTGTATTGCTTTTTGCACTATATTTTGAGACGAGGCTCCTAAATGACTTAGTCTCCTCGTGTTCTTATGTGTCCCCTTTGAATCGCTTAGTCCCCGCCTCCTTTTATACTGAAGGAAGGCGGAGTTACATCGAGAGTTGGGGAAGAGTGAGGTGACCTATGTTAGAGCTCCGGCCCTTCGTCTCGTGGATCGTCGCCACCCGCCTTGCCCATGCGGTCGGTAGCCTTGGTGGTCGTGGAGGTTAGGTATTCCCGAAATAGCGATTTGCCCTCTGTGACCCTTGCGAATCCGACGTTGCGGTGCGTGGCGTTGGTCTTGCCTCGGGAGGAAGCGTGCGTCAGATCAGACGTGATCGTTGATGGGCCGGAAGCTTTGTCTTCGCAATACCGAGATCTTCTTAGGAAGGAGCCACCGCCTTTGTATAGTCACTCCGATTGACCTCATTCGAAGTGCGTGGTGGTAGGCGACGAGGACTGACACGCGGCCCTCGGCGTCCGTCACCTTGGTTCGGTTGAGTCGGAGATCCCGCCCCGCCAAGAGGGTTGGGAGCGCCGTCCGGCCGAGTCGGAGATCCCGCCCGCCAAGAGGGGTCGGGGCGCTGTCTGGTCGGATTCGCTTCCTGGCCGGTCGGGAAGCGGATGTCTTGTGCGATCTCGCAGCGATTCGGTCGGTGGCGGGCGGCGCGGCTGTTAAGTGGAGATATGCTTGAGGCGGCCGCCTCGCCGCCGGCCGTTGGGGTACCTCATTATTAGTATTCGTTAAGAGCCCCGAACTCCCGAGCGATTTTGCAGATTCGGTTGGGGTTGAACTTGGACGAAGTGGTGGCGGGCTGGTCGGTCGGTCCGGCCGATCCGGTTAAGCGATTTCGTCGGTGTGCCTCGTTGGATCCGACGCACGCCTCGAGTTTGGCCGGGGCATTTGAACCGCCGCAGGCTTTACTCGCCTCGTTCGCGCATGCCGAGTATAGTTTGGCGCTACGCCGAGGCCGCCCGAGGCTCGAGGTGGTAAGGGGCCCTTCGAGGCGATGGCGCAAGGCGCCGATCAGAAGTTGGCGCGCCGCGTCGATGTCGCGAACGGCACGGAGGCATCGGCAGTTACTCATGCCAGCGGCTGCGGTATCCGTCGACCGAGCAGGGCCTACCAAAGATGCCGCTCGGTGCCACCGATGCCGCATGGATGTTTGATAGGTTCTAGGCATGGGTAGAGTCCCGCAGTGGTGCAACGTGTGTAAAGTCGTGTAAAGTCCGAGCGCTTGGCCTATAATGAAATTTTCTTTTCTTTATGAAAATGTCTTCGCGATGAGTTTGCTTTAATTTTAATCGCTGTGGATTTGGCGCCTTGGTGGCGGGCGACCGGATGTCTCGTGAGGTTCGGTGTCCGAGTGCTCGTTTAACGTCAGTAGCTAGACAAAGGCCTTGGTGGCGAGGACGACCGGATGCCTTTGTGAGGTTCGGTGTCCGAGTGCTCGCTTAACGTCGTAGCTAGACAAAGGCCATGGTCGGCAGGACGGCCGGATACCTCTGTGAGGTTCGGTGTCTGAGTGCCTTGGTCTGGCAGGACGACCGGATGCCTCTGTGAGGTTCGGTGTCCGAGTGCCTTGGTCAGCGGACGGCCGGATGCCTCGAGAGGTTCAGTGCCCGATCGCCTCGGTCGGCGAGGGACGACCGTATGCCTCCGTGAGGTTCGGTGTCCGAGTGCCTTGGTCGGCGGGACGACCGGATGCCTCTGTGAGGTTCGGTCTCCGATCGCCTTGGTCGGCAGGACGACCGGATGCCTATGTGAGGTTCGGTGTTCGATCGCCTTGGTCCGCAGGACGACCGGATGCCTCTGTGAGGTTCTGGTATCCGAGTGCTCGTTTAACGTCGTAGCTAGACGTGAGTGCTCGTTCTGCGTCGTGAGCCGGACGGTGCCTTGGTCTGGCAGGGACGCACCGGATGCCTCGAGAGGTTCAGTGCCCGACCGCGGTCGGCGAGCAGGGACGACCGTATGCCTCTGTGAGGTTCGGGTGTCCGAGTGCCTTGGTCGGTAGGACGACCGGATGCCTCTGTGAGGTTCGGTGTCCGAGTGCCTTGGTCGCAGGACGACCGGATGCCTCTGAGAGGTTCGGTGCCCGATCGCCTCGGTCGGCAGGACGCATCCGTATGCCTCTGTGAGGTTCGGGTGTCCGAGTGCCTTGGTCGGCAGGACGACCGGATGCCTCTGAGAGGTTCGGGTGCCCGACTGCCTCGGTCGGCAGGGACGACCGTATGCCTCTGTGAGGTTCGGGTGTCCGAGTGCCTTGGTCGGCAGGACGACCGGATGCCTCTGAGAGGTTCGGGTGTCCGAGTGCCTTGGTCGGCAGGACGACCGGATGCCTCTGTGAGGTTCGGTGTCCGACTGCCTTGGTTGGCGGGGACGGCCGGATGCCTCTGTGGAGGTTACGTGTCCGAGTGCTCGCTTAACGTCGTAGCTAGACGTGAGTGCTCGCTCTGTCGTCAGAGCCGGACGTGAGTGCTCGCTACCGTCGTAGCCGGACGTGAGTGCTCGCTACCGTCGTGGCCGGACGTGAGTGCTCGCTACGTCGAGCCGGACGTGTGTCATCCTTCCCGAGTCCTCGTTCGGCGAGGGTAGCCGCGAGAGGAATGGCCACCGCCTATCCCACATGTATACCCCATCCGCAGTGTGGGACCCGAGGGGATGAGCGGCGCGTTTACTGCGCTGGTTTGA
The DNA here is from genome assembly GCA_036346275.1 of Otatea glauca. Taxonomy (NCBI): domain Eukaryota; kingdom Viridiplantae; phylum Streptophyta; class Magnoliopsida; order Poales; family Poaceae; genus Otatea; species Otatea glauca. Next base: position 17,963 of record JAYEVK010000412.1, on the reverse strand, counting down.
ACGCCGTGCTCGTGGAGCTAATAGCGGTAGTCCGAGTGGGTCCCGGAGGTCCGCCAGGGGACCCTTCCGAGCGACGGTCCCAGTAGGGTGTCTCGCCCCGCGTGGCGACCCACAAAAACCTTTCTACTCAATCTCAGATGGACTCGGGTCGTCCACACCCAGAGCACACCGGGCCGTCGCCATTGATGAGCTCCCGGAGAGTGTGAAGTATGGTCTCGGACGCGAGTAGAGGTGATTAGGCCGTCACCGACCTAACCGAGGGCCCACCGTGGGGCTCACCTCATACCGCCTTTGCTCAAGTTTTGTTTGGGCGGCCTTATACCCATCCGCGGGGTAGGCCTTTTGAACCCACACTCCTGGCTGGGCCTCGCGCAAGCCACAAAGCTTTTGTTGCCTTGGGCCGCAGCCCAGCTGGTTTCTCGCGCGCCGAGCAACTGCTCCTACTTAAAGGCGAGACCAAGAGGTTACGGACACGTTGTTCGAGGCGACGTCTTTATGGCCCTTTGTCACCGACATGACAGGATTAAAAGCGGAGTGGTATTGGAACGGAGTTACAGTCGCGCGATGGGCGAGGTGAACGCGACGCCATTGACGGGTGCTCGCTTGGCTGCTCGCTTGTCCTCTATAAATACGCCTGGGTGCCGGGTAGTCACGCTTTCTTGCCTTCTCTGTCTCGCCTCAAACAAGAAAAGCACCAGAGAGCTAAGGAAAGAAAACCCCACCTTTCTTTCTCACCTTCCATCGTCTCCCCCCGTGAAGATGTCGTGGCCGGAGTGTTCGCGCAAGAAGACGGCCGTCTTGCGCTTGGCTTGAAGAAGGGCTTCCTCATGCCGCAGACCTTTCGGCCGGAGGTGCCGACCGGGGCCGCCACCACGTGGCCATGGGCGACGAGATCGTGGTGCCCGCCTGTTCTTCGAGCGCTGCTTTGGCCTCGCCACGCACCCATTCGTCCGAGGGTCTGCCTCACTACAAGGTGGAGGTGCACCATCTCAACCCCAATGGGGTCCTCCACATCGCCATCTTCATCACGTTGGCGAGGCCTTCCGGGATCGAGCAATGACTGGGCGTTGTGGAGGCACTTCTTCCGTGCAAGGCTCGAAAGATAGGCCGTCGGACGCCGTAGCGCCCTTGGGTGGCACGCCCTCGGCCTCGCCGGCCGGAGAATCGATGGCATCCACCCATCGCGACGCATGATGATCGCACGGGAACCGGATCCGCTTGCCCTCGACTTCGCCCGTCCCCGACGGGAGGCTCACGCTGCCCTCGCCGCCTCCGGAGGACAGCGCCACGAGAGCTTGGGCGTCCCTCCGGCGACCAGCTAAGCTCCGGCTTGGCGCGCCGCAGCCCTGAAGGCCGAACCCGAGGAGTGCTCCGCCACGGTCGGCGAAAACTCCGTAGGCCGGGCCAGTGACCATGTCACCCCGTAGGCTCGCGATCGGTGGTGATGGTGGCTACCACGGCCTCCATCCACGAGCCGTTGGAAGACTCTTCCGGCCATGACTCGGCTCGAGACGGAGTACCTCCCACGCAGCGCGACTCGCGAGTGCAACATGGCGGCACCGCCGATTTGCCCATGGCCCTCGCGATCGCGGGGCCTCTGTCCGGCGCACTCGCAGCGCAGGAGGAGGAGTACCAGCCGCGAGCTGCTTGAACGCGCTTCGACCACAGCACGAGCTCCAACAACAGCCAAGAAAGAGTTGGAGGAACGAAAAATCGAAGCTCGACCGGCTCGAGCCAACCAGGAGCAGAGGGGCTCGAGGCCCCGCATGTGCTGGCGACGCAGCGCACGCGGCGCCGAGCACACCAGCAGCGGAAGGGTCCGACGGTCCTCACTTCTTCCCCCACGCCACCAAAATGTGGCCGCGCCGCAATCTTGCTTCGAGGCCTCCCGAGCCGACCGACCGGAGGCCAAGGCCACTTACCAAAACCTCCGGGCCGGTAGAGCACGCTTGCGTAAAGATATGCACGCCCGGCCCTATCGCTCCGGAGCCACCTCGCACACCGCCCGTCTGCGCCGACTGGCCGGTTGTCCGCGACAGCGCCGCCGCGATCGCGAAGTCACACCAGAGCTCGCGGCCCCGTGCGCCAACGCCTTGATGTTTACGACATTCGCGCTACCCTTGAGGCGCGAAGAAAGATGGCGAGAGGCCGCCCACTCGCGGGTTGCGGGCGCGGCACCACCACCGCAGCCCGAGCCCCGACGGTCCCGGATCATGAGCGTTCTCGCGAGGGATCCGCCAGCGACTTCCTGCCGATTCCGGCGCCTACCAACATTGCCAAATACACGGGGCCACAAACCTGTGTGTCGGCTCAAGATTACCGCCGCATGCCGGCGGGAGGAGCAACGGATGACCTCTTCATCATCCAATACCTTCCCATCTACCTCGCGACTCGGCTTTCAGCCCGCTCGAGTACTTGCCGCCAAACCATCGAACTGGACCAACTTGAAGGCCCTCTTCGTCGGAACTTCGTGGCACTTACAAGCGCCTCGAAACTCCTGAGACTGAAGGTCGCAAACAAGAGCCTGTGGAACCCTCCGACTACATCCGACGGTTTTCCGCCACAGTAACGAAGCTCCCCGACATCTCCGACGCCGATGTCGTGGGAGCATTCATCTACGGCACCTCCCGCAAGGCCTTGGTACACAAACTAGGCCGTCTCAAGCCCGAACTACCAAGGAGCTCCTCGATATCGCCACCAACCACGCCCGGCGAGGAGGCTGGGGGCCATCTTCGAGGAGAAAGGCCCAGCCGAACCGGCGTCGCGCCGGGTCCCTTCGACCGGCCGCTCAACAAGCAGGCGGCACGGAAGCGTGATCCGCGAGACCCAAGTGGTCGCCACCGTCGACCGCATTCGCGCCAAGCAAAGAGCGCGACCGACCGTCGCGCTCGACCACTTCGAAGTCTTTCGTCTGGTCGGTCCAGACCTTTACAAAGGAGCCCTCGGTCCTCCAAAAGTGCATTCGGCCGACCAAGGAAAACAAGCTGGCGGACGACATACACAATGAATTTGCGGTCACCACGCCGCGCCCGATCTCGGTGGAAAGGCCTTTCGGCAAGGTTTCTATTGGCCGACCGCCGTGTCCGACGCAGAGCACATCGCGACGCACCGCTGCGAGGATGTCAATTCTTTGCGTGCGGACACATCCGGCCACCAGCCTTGCGCACAATCCCCATCACGTGGCCTTTGCGCTTTGGGGCTCGATCCGGTCGGGCCTTTCAAGAAAGCGCTGGGGCTTTACCCATTTGCTCGCCGCGGTGGACAAGTTCACCAAGTGGATAGAGGCCAAGCGGTCGTGGCGTCCGCCACGGCTGCACAAGCCGCCATTGACGAATACTAATAAAAGGATACCCCAACAGCCCGGCGATGAGCCGGCCCTCAAGCATATCTCCACCCAACAGTCGCGCCCGCCGCCCGCCGACCGAATCGCCTGCGAGATCGCAAGCAAGGCATCCGCTCCCGACCGCCAGGGAAGCGAATCCGACAAGCAGCGCTCCGACCCCCTCTTGGCGGGCGGGAACTCCGACTCAACCAAACCAAGGTGGTGAACGCCGAGTGCCGCGTGTCGGTCCTCATCGGCCTACCGCCACGCACCCTCGAATAAGGTCAATCGGGCGACTATACAAGGGCGGTGGCTCCTTCCCAAGAAGATCCGTGATCAGAAGACAAAGCTTCCACCCATCAACCATCCGCGATAAAGACGAGCGCACGCTCCCTCCCGAGGCAAAGACCAACGCCACGCACCTCGGCGTCGGCAAGATTCGCAAGGATCACGAGAGGGCAAGTCACGCTACTTCCCGAAATACCTAACCTCCCTGACCACCAAGGCTACCAACCCAGTATGGGCAAGACGGGTGGCGACCAGTCCACAAGACGAAGGACCGGAGCTCCTAGCGTAGGTCACCTCGCTTTTCCTCCTAACTCTCGATGTAACCCGCCTTTCCTTCAGATAAAAGGAGGGGGCTAAACGATCGAGGGGGCAACGAGCAAGAACAAGAAAGGAGAGAGCGCTATCAAACCCATCTCGCTAAGCCATTGGCATTCTCGCTTGTAAAACTTTGTGCAGTCATCTGTACCAAGAGTAATACAACACCACCACACACGAACTGGAGTAGGGACCTTCAGCCCGAACCAGTATACATCTTGGACTCACGAGTCTAACCATTCAAGGAGTGGAACGCGAGACCCCCTAGACTTACAAATTTACTTGCTTGCGCTTCCGGCACGCGGCGGTTAGCGCGCGGTGTAGGGGACTTCGCGTCTTCATCACCATCTCCGATTCCGTTTATCTCTGATGGCATCCACCCACCGCGACGGCATGATCGCGCCGGGAACCGGATCCGCTGGCTCCTCGACCGCCGTCACCCGTCGGGAGGGCTCACGCTTCGTCCCCGTCTCGGAAGACAGCGCCCGTGAGCTTGGCGTCCTCTCCGGCGACCGCTAAGCTCCGGCTTGGGCGCCCTGCAGCTCCCGGCCGAACCCGAGGAGTGCTCCGCCGCGGTCGTGCGAAACTCCGTAGGCCCGGCGGGTGACCATGTCACCCCGTAGGCTCGCGATCGGTGGCGATGGTCGGCTACATGCCAACCTCCGTCCCACGAGTTCTTTGGAAGACTCTTCCACCACGGCTCCAGCTCCGACGCGAGAGTATCCGCGCCAGCGCGGCACTCTCGCGAGTGCAACGTGGCGAACACACCGATTTGGTCGTAGCCACCGCGGCTCGGCGGTCCCCGTCCGGCGACCGAGGCACAGGGGGGAATACCGGCCTTGAAGCCTACCGAACGCCTTCGAGCTCGCCGTGCCCGAGCTCCAACGGCAATGCGAGAGCTGGAGGAGCGAAGAGGTGAAGCTCGACCGGCTCGAGCCAACTTAGGCAGACGAGCCCGCCAGCGCAAGTCTTTGAAGCGGCCGGGCGACGCGCGACGCGCGCGCGCCAAGAACACCACAAGTTGGGGGCGAATCCGGCGCCCCAGGTTTTTCCTCACGCGAGCCAAAACGCGTCGCGCCGGCCGCAATCTTGCTCCGAGGCCTTCCGAGCCCGCAAACCCGGAGGCGAGCTACCTACGAACCGTAACCTGGTGGGCCTGGAGCGCGCGTCAAAGACATATCAGAGCCTCGGCTCCTACCACACCGGCGCTACTCGGCCACCGGGCCCGTCACCGCCGCGGGCGCCGGTGGTGCGCGCCAAGACCGCACCCGCCATGAACCACCCAGTGCCTCACGCACCCGGTGCGCCAGCGCCTCGGTAATGCCTCGACATCCGCGCCACCCTTGGCGCGAAGAAAGATGGCGGAGGACGCCGCCACTCACGTGTTGCGGATGGTGAGCGCCACTATCGCGGCCGAGCCCCGATGGTCCCGACCACGGGCTTTTTGCCAAGGGATCCGCCAGCGGATTTCCGCCGATTCCGGCGCCACCAACATTGCTGGCACGGGCCACCAACCCGTGTGTCGGCTCAAGATTACCGGCCGCATGTCGGGCCGGGAGCGACAGATGATCTCTTCATCATCCAAGACTCTCCCATCTACTCATGACTCGGCTCGAGCCTGGCTCGAGTACCTGCCGCCAAAAACTGTCAGGAACTGGGCTGACTTGAAGAATCTCTTCGTCGGTAACTTCCAGGGCACTTACAAGCGCCCTGGAAACTCCTGGGACTCAAGGGTCGCCTACCAACATTGCCAAGTACACGGGCCACCAACCCGGTGTCGGCTCAAGATTACCGCTCGCATGTCGGGTGGGGAGCGACAGATGATCTCTTCATCATCCAAGACCTCCCCATCTACCTCGCGGACTCGGCTCGAGCTCGGCTCGAGTACCGCCGCCAAAAGCTGTCGTGAATCGGGTGACTTGAAGAATCTCTTCGTCGGTAACTTCCGTGGCACTTACAAGCGCCACGAAACTCCCGAGACTGAAGGGCTGCAAGCAGCGGCCGGGAAACCTCGGGACTACATCCGCGGTTTTCCGCCAAGGTCTGCGAAGCTCCCGACATCTCCGACGCCGATGTCGTGGGAGCCTTCATCTACGGCACCTCCTGCAAGGCCTTGGTGCACAAGCTGGCCTGCCTCAAGCCCAGGACCACCAAGGAGCTCCTCGACATCGCCACCAACCACGCCTCGCGCGGAGGCCGTAGGGATATTTTCGGCGGAGGAAAGGCCAGCAGAGCCCGGCGGCGTCAAACCGGTCTCTCCCGACCGCCGATAACAAGCGGCGGCGGAAGCGGTCCGTGAGACCCAAGTGGTCGCCACGGCCGACCGCCTCGCCAGCGGCAGTAGCGACCGGCCGCCCCGACCGCCGAGAAATTGATGGGCGGCCCATGCGAACCATGGGTTCTCCGTCAAGCACAAATCTGGGGCTGCGAAGTCTGGCGCTATCTCTCTAGCGTCCCCACCACACCGCGGCAAAGGAAAGAAGCCGCCGCGCCCCGCGAACGCGGCGGAGAAGAAGGTAGACGACGAGTTCCCGAGCCCGACGGCCGCCTCATGATCTTCGAGGATCGCTTGCTACGCCGACAAGCGTCGACTCAAGCTCGCTGCTCGCGAGGTCCACACCGTCGCACGGGCGTCCCCAATATCTTCGGTGGTCGGAGTTCCCGATCACCTTTGATCGACCGATCACCCGATCGTGTCCCACACCGGGAGGTACCGGCCCGGTGGTCGACCCGTCGTCGAACGGCGCCTCACGAAGGTGCCGATGGGCGAAGCGCGGCCTTAACATCCTCTACGTTGAGGCGTTCGACGCTATGGGGTCCCGCGCTCAAGCCTCCGGCCAAGCAAGGCACCTTTCTATGGCGCCATCCGGGCGACAAGCCCATCCGCCGGCGGTCGACCGCCGTCACCTTCGGGGCCGGAAACTTCCGCACCGAGACCCTCACCTTCGAGGTCGTGGATTTCCCGGCGCTACCACGCCATCTGGGAGGCCATGCTACGCCAAGTTCATGGCGATCCCGGCTCGCCTCAAGTCGAAGATGCCCGACCGCATGGAGTCATTACCGCGATCGTCTTTCGGCTGCCTTCAATCGCGAGCGCGGCAATGCGAGCTCGCCTCAGCGGTCGTTGCCTCTGCGAACTCAACAAGCTCGGAAGGAAGCCGCGAGTCCGTCCTCGAATCCGAGAAATCGGGCGGGATCCTTCAAATCCGCCGAGGACACGAAGGAGGTCACGGTCGATCCACGAGATCCGACCAAGACCGTCGCGGGTCGAGCCACGCCCCGCCAAATAGGAAAGCGCGGCTCGTCGACTTCCTCCGCACTAACAAAGATGTCTTCGCATGGAGGTCCTCCGGCATGCCGGGCATTCAAAGGAGGTCGCCGAGCACTCCTTGGCGTCCGACCGTGCTCAAAGCGGTCGCCCAACGCCTCTTAGCGCGACGAGGAAAGCGCGGGGGTTATAGGAGAGATCGCCAAACTCTTGGCGGCGGGTTCAGTAAAGAGGTGCGCCACCGAGTGGCTAGCCAACCTCAGACTTGTAAAAAAAGAACGGGCAATGGAGAATGTGTGTTGACTATACGAGTCTCAACAAAGCATGCCCCAAGGACCCATTCCTTACTCGCGATCGACCAAGTCATCGACTCCACCACTGCGTGCGAGTCTCTTTCCTTCTCGATGCCTACTCGGCTACCACGGATTGCGCTAAAGGAGTCCGACCATTTCGCGACTTCCTTCATCACTCCGTTCGGCTCGTTACGCTATGTCACAATGCCCTTCGGCCAAGAACGCGGGCGCTACATACCAATGATGTATGCAAGCGTGCTTCAATGACCGGATCGGCCGCAGCGTTGAGGCGTATGTCGGCGATATTGTCGTAAAGACCGGAAGGTCGGCGACCTTATCGCCGACCTAGAAGAGACTTTCGCGAACCTTCGACGGTTTCGCATAAAGCTCAACCAGAAGTGCGTCTTGGGGTCCCCAAAGGAAAGCTCTTAGGCTTCATCGTCTCGGCGAGGCATCGAGGCCAATCAGAGAAGATCTCGCGATCGCAAGGATGGGCCCGGCCAAGAACCTCAAAGGGTCGGTGGCCGGATGCCCGCGGCTTTGAGCCGTTCGTGTCTCGCCGCGTGACGCGAATGCCGCTCTGGTGCTCAAGAAATCCGACCGCTTCAGTTGGACACACGAGGCTCGGGAGGCCTCACCCGCTTGAAGGCCTTCCTTTCTCGCCTCGATCTGGTCGCCCGGCACGGTGAACCGCTGCTCCTCTACATCGCCGCCACTACTCAAGTCGTCGCCGGCCCTCGTGGTGGAGCGGCGGAAGAAGGCCGTGAGCTCAAGGTACAACGGCGGTCTACTTCATCGATGAGTACTTTCCGAGTCCAAGACTCGGTACCCACAGTGCGAAGTTACTCACGCGGTGCTCATCGCAAAGAGGAAACTCGTTCACTACTTCGATCAACACGCCATCACCGTGGTGACCACGTCCCCACAAGGCGAGATCATCCACAATCGCGATGCCTCGTGAAGGATAGCCAAATGGGCGCTCGAGCTTAGCGGCTATGGCATAATATACGCCCCTGACGGCGATCAAGTCGCAGGCTCGCCGACTTGTCGCCGAGTGGACCGGCCGAGCACCACCAGTGGTCGAAGACCCCGAGCTTGGATAATGTACTTCGACGGGTCTTACACCAAGAATGGCGCGGCGCGGAGTCGCCATCATCTCCCACTCGAGAAGCAGAGCTGTCGCCATTAGGTTGCTCTTCGACGCGACCAACAACATTCTGAAGCACGAGGCTCGCCAACGGTCTCGGATCGCCGCCGACCTCGGTGCTCGCCGGCTCTCGTCCACGGGGACTCCAAGCTTGTCGTCGACCAAGTCATGAAGGTCGCGGAGCCTCGAGGCGCCCGCATGGCCGCAGATCTTGTCGAGAAGTACGCGGCTCGAGGAGCGGTTCAAGGGTTTCGAGCTTCACCATAGCTACCGACGCTACAATGGCGAGGCCGATCACTGGCCAATCTTGCCTCCAGCAGAGCCTGTCCCGCCGGGATCTTCGTCTCGACCTCCTGCGGCCCATCAGATGTCGGTGGACTCGGCGGTGGCGGCCACCCGACCAATCCAAAGACGGTCGCCCGGCCGAGCCGCGGTCGGGCGTGACTTGGCGGATCTGCCAGCGGTGTGCTAGCACTTGAGTCCGACCGAGGAGGCCCTACATCGACCGTTTGACGGACGGGTCACTTCCCCGACCGACCGAGGCCGGCGCCTCGCCCGTGAGCAAAATCCTTCGTCTTGATCGGCGGACCTCTACAAAGGAGTCCCTCCGGTCCTCCAAAATGTATCTTGACCGACCAAGGAAAACACTCTGGACGACATACACGCCGAGTCTGCGGTCACCACGCAGCACCCGATCTCTTGTGGGAAAGGCCTTTCGACAAGGTTTCTCTTGGCCCAACCACGTGTCGACGCCGAGCATATCGTGCGCTGCGAAGGATGCGATTCTTTGCTCGTGACGCATCCGCCACCCAAGCTTCTGACGATCCCCATCACGTGGCCTTTTGCCGTCTGGGGACTCGATTTGGTCGAACCTTCGAGAAAGCGCCGGGCTTCACCCACTGCTCGTCGCGGTAGATAAGTTCACCAAGTGGATAGAGGCCAAGCCGGTCGTGGCGCCACGCCGGTACACAGCGGCCATCTTCTTCCGCGACATCGTTTTAGGTTTGGAGTCCCAAACTCCATCATCACCGGCAACGGAACACGCTTCACGGGAAGGAATTTCGAGTTCGTGGCGACTTCAACATCCGTGTCGATTGGCGCGCAATAGCCCATCCGCGGACTAACGGTCGGTCGAGCGCACTAACGGCATGATCCTTCAAGGACTCAAGCCGCGGATCTTCGATCGGCTCAAGCATTTCGCGGTATTGGGTAGCCGAGCGCCCTCCGATCCTCGAGTCTGCGGACCACGCCGACCGGCGGCCGGGTTCACACCCTTCTTTATGGTGTTGTGGCGAAGCCGTTTTGCCCATGACACGGAATACGGCTCCCGAGATTGCAAGCCTTGATGAGGCTCGGGGCTCGCCTGCAACAAGACGCCATCGACCACCGGCGAGGCGCGGCGTGGCCGCTGCGGCGATCGGCGGATATCAACAAGCCTGCGCCGCTACCACACCCGCCAAGTTCGAGGATCGATCCTTGTGCTGGCGACTTGGTTCTGCGTCGGGTCGGACAACCAAAGATAAGCACAAGTGGCGCCCCACAGGAGGGTCCTTTCACCGTCGTGGAAGTTCTCCGACCTGGCACCTTCCGACTCAAGGACGCCGATGGTCGCATCCTCCCTAATGCCTGGAACATTGAAAAGTTAAGGCGATTCTATCCCTAAACTCTTTTCCTCTTCCTAGCGTGCTCCTTACCTTCTTCCTTCCGAGCACCTGGTCGCCGTGCGACGACTCGGGGGCTGCCTTTCGGCGCCCCCGTTCAGGCTGCTCCCGGTCGGCACTTGCGCGGGTTGATGACCCAACCGACCACAAGGTCCTTCCCGAGCGGTAACTCCTTTGACCCAAGTGCTCGACCTCGCCCGGCTATGGTTGCTAACACTTGCGGAAGAAGGAAGTACCGAGTGGAGTGACCTTTGGGTCGGCAGGAACACTCCTCCCCGCATACGAACTCGGCTATCCCACGCGCTTATGAGGGTACGTGACCCGACTGGTCATGAGGTCCATCCCGAGCGGTAACCCTCTCAACCCAAGTGTTACGGCCTACGCCCCAGCGGCTATGGTTGCTAAGTAGCACTTTGCGGAAGAAGGAAGTGCCCGAGTGGAAAGATCCCTGGCCGGTCTAGAACACTCCTATCCCTCACAAGTGCGCCTAACCGCTGCATAGCCAAGTCTCCAATCCACCTCGCTCCTCCCAAAACAACCCGACCTACGCATAAGTGGCCCCTGCGGTCCTTAGGGCTATGGTCGGCCAAACGCTCATCCTAAATACGAAAAAGGACGAGGGACGATTCTGGGACTTGATAATTTCAAGATTGTTTAAATAACGGTCTTTACAATCTAAGAAGGATAAAGCTAACTTTTTCTACTCTTCTTGGCGGGCGACCGGTGGCGAGGCGGAGAGTTGGCTGCCTCTGGCTTCCTGGAGGGCGGCCTGCGGCGGGATGCGGCTGGCGATCTCCCGGGCGTGCGGCTCAACCAAGAGCTCGAACCGATCGATCTCCTCGTCGATCCGGTTCCCGGCTCGCGCCGCCCCACCACCGCGAGGTCGATGCCGTCGTAATCGAGATGGTGTTGACCAGCGCCGATGAAGCTCAAGCGCGGCGCGGTGACCACCGCCTCTTCTCTGGTCCGCACTCGGGCCAGCGCGGGAGCAAGGGCACTCGGGCTGCCCGGCTCCAAGGATGCGATCGCGAGACCTCGGACCGCCTTGCGGAGGGCCTCGGCTCGGCGCTCATCTCGCCCGACCGTCCTCGGCAACCTTCAACGCCGCCGCCTCGTCCCGCCACGATCGCCACGTCGCGGCGTCCGGCCGTTCTCTGCGCCTCCACGGCGACACTCGATTCTTCTGCGCCTCTGCAGATTGCGGAGATTTTGGATAAGTTCGCCTGCGGGTCGCACCCCAAACTTAATTGAAGAATTGAGACACTTACCGGCCGGAGTTGGTCGGTTGCCGACTTCCGACTTGGCGCCTCGTATGAAGTCTTGGCTCGGCGGCTCATACGGCGATCGCCGCTCGGAGCGAACTTCGGGCGGCGTCCTGAGCCTTGTTCGCTCGGTCGCGGGCGTGTTACTGCGTCTGCGCGATCCCCGCGACAGCGGCGGCATCCTTGGCCTCGATGACCTCCATCGGGAGGACTCGATTCGCCACTTTCGCCCTCAAAGCCTTGGCTCCTAGGCGCTCATCATGAAGGGCCTTTGTGGCCTCTTCAAATCCTTGGCGGATCACCACCGCTCCGACCGCCTAATGCCCGGGCCTCTGGGCTAGGCGCGGCTCAAGCGTGGCCGATCGCACTCCTCATTGCTGCGCCCACGATGTGTCGGAGCGCCTGCAGAGCTCGACTGACGCGAAGCGATCCATAAGTCTTTGCAAAAATGTGGACACTCCGTTAGTCATGCGGAAGAACTATCAAAAATGTGCAGCGAATCGAAACTTTTGGTGACCTACAGGCGTGGTGGACACCCGACCATCATATCGGTATACCACGGTGGAAGACTTGAGCAAGGGCTAGACCTTCACGGATCGCCTATCTCGGCTTCGGCGTCCAGTAGCGCCTTGCCGAAGGGTGGCCCACTCGCTCTCCTCCGCTCACCCATGATGCCCGACCGGAATTACACCGCGGCGCCTCGCTCGCCGGTTCGGGCGGGGCGCCACCGTCAAAGCACCATGGGCAAGGGTGACGAGGTCAACCTTCGAAATCCCTCGGCGACTGCGCTGAGGGCATCGGTCGGCACCTCCCCGGGGCGGGGTCGGGCACCTCCGTCGCCGGCTCCGCCACGGTCGGGCGCGATCACCGGCAACGCCATTGTCTCATCCTCGAACGAGCGATCACGTCGTCGGAGGAGTCCCAGCCGAGGCGCGGAAGTTCTTCTTCGGGCACGACCTCGGGTGGGGCTCTGTCCTCGAAGCGACCAGCGCCCTCGACGCCGACGCGCGACCTTCGCCACCCAACCGGGTCACGAAATCACCGGCGCCGTTACTTGCGGGCCGATGTGGCACGCCCACGATCACCCAGTATAGGCGCCAGCGTTGCAAAGATTCAAGAGTCGCTCGGTGGCTTTGCCAAAAGAAAAATGCTCCAAAAATAAAATAATAATACACTTACAAGGCCGGCGGGTGCGTGTACACGCGCGCCTTCTTGCCGCCCCGCCATCAGGTCGGCGGGCCGCTTCCACCAAGCCACCTCCGTAGAGGCAATTGCGGCGACCTTAGCGCAAGATCCCCACCTGAGGATCCGTGGCCACGGGGCCCGTGATGCCGCCCTCGGCCGAGTCCACGCTCGGGCCGCCGCCAGTCGGCAGGTCAGGAAAAAACCCACCATAGGGGTGGCCGGAGGCACTCCCGCCGCTGTCAGTGGAGGTCGTCCCCACGGCGGTGGTCTCTGACACATCCTCGCTTGTGCCTGCCGCCGCGTTCCTTACTTCTTCCTCCTCCTTTCCTCCTTCCGCTTCTTGCGGAGGAGTCGACCTCTGTCCTCGCCCGGCGGCCGCTCGCTTCCTTATCCCGGGAGCGGCGCCGGAAGATATCCCCATGAGCCCTGAGAGGATGCGGGAATGTCGGTCAAGTCTGAAGGACAAAGAAAAGAGAAGCAGAAAGGAATTTCACCGGCTTACCAGATTCGGCGAAAAAGCCGCCGAGAATGGCTCCGGGTGGCCATCCGCGGCCACAGTGGCGCTTCCGCCCGTAACGGCCGCCACCCGAGCCTCCACCTCAGACGCGGCCAGCTCGGGTTCGGCCATCCTCGCCCGGTCGGACGGCCCGCATACGGAGCAGGTGCGGCACGTGGTACAAGTGGTTGCACGCGCATCCCCATGAAGCGCGCACAACCACGTCCCCGGTGAGCCCCCGCCTCCTTTGAGCCCTAATCTGCTCCACGATCAGGGCGAGCTTGTTCTTCTCCCTCTTTTCGGCGCCCCAGTTCCACCGCTCCTCCGCCATGGGAAGCTCTCCGGTGAAACGAGGCGCTGCGCCGACGTTTGAGCGTAGAGCCATTGAACGCCACCCTTGTTAGACGAGGCAGCTTACCTCCGTACTCCGTGCTCGACCGGGCGGCCGGAGGCGAGCCACCCAGAGGCGCCGCGGCCTCCGGCGGCTGTCCTTCGAGCCTTGCACGGAAGAAGTGCCTCCACAACGCCCGTCGGCTCGATCCCCAAGAAGGCCGCCAACGTGATGAAGATGGCGATGTGGAGGACCCCATTAGGGTTGAGATGGTGCACCTCCACCTTGTAGTGAAACAACGACCCCGGACGAATGGGTGCGATGGCGAGCCAAAGCCGCTCGAAGAACGAGGCGGCACCACGATCTCGTCGCCCAGCGCGGGGTGGTAGCCCGATCGGCACCCTCGGTAGGAAGGTCTGCGGCATGAGAAGCCCTTCTTCACAAGCCGAAGCGCCGCGGCTGTCTTGCGCGAGCACTCCGCCCACGACATCTTCACGGGGAGACGATGGAAGGTGAGAAAGAAAGGTGGGTTTTCTTTCCTTAGCTCTCTGGTGCTCTTCTTGTTTGAGCGGCGAGCGAGAAGGGCAAGAAAGCGTGACCACTCGAAAGCACCCAGGCGTATTTATAGAGGGCGAGCGAGCGCCGCCAGCGGCGCCCCGTCAAGCGAGCGTCGCGACCACCCTCGTCTGTCGCGCCCGGCACCGTAACTCGGTTTCCAATACCACTCCGCTTTTAATCCTGTCTTGTCGGCGTCAAGGGCCATAAAGACGCCGCCCCGAACAACGTGTCCGTAACCTCTCGGTCTCGCCTTTAGGCCGAAGCGGTTGCTCGGGCGCGAAAGCCATCGGGCGCTGCGGCCCAAGGCGGCAAAAGCTTTGTGGCTTGCACGGGGCCCAGCCGAGAGGGTGTGGGTTCAAAAGGCCTACCCCACGGATGGGTATAAAGCCGCCCAAAGAAAACTTGAGCAAGGGGCGGTATGAGGTGAGCCCACGGTGGGCCCTCGGTTAGGTCGGTGGACGGCCTAATCACCTCTACTCGCGTCAGAGACCATACTTCACACTCTCCCGGAGCTCATCAATGGCGACGGCCAGGTGTGCTCTGGGTCGGCGGACGACCTAGAGTCCATCTGGATTGAGTAAAGAAAGGTTTTTATGGGTCGCCCCACGGCAGGCAGGACACCCTACTCGGGGACCGTCCGCTCGGAAGGGTCCCCTTGGCGGGACCTCCCGGACCCACTCGGACTACCGCTATTAGCTCCACGAGCACGGCGTTCAAACCAACGCAGTGGCGCGCCGCTCATCCTCCTCGGGTCCCACACTGCGGATGGGGTATACATGTGGGATAGGGCGGCCATTCCTCTCGCAGCTACCCTCGCCCGACGAGGACTCGAGAAGGATGCCCCGTCCGGCTACGACGGTAAGCGAGCACTCACGTCCGGCTCGGCGGTAGCGAGCACTCACGTCCGGCTACGACGGTAAACGAGCACTCACGTCCGGCCGACGACGGTAGCGAGCACTCACGCGTCTAGCTACGACGTTAAGCGAGCACTCGGACACCCGAACCTCACAGAGGCATCCGGTCGTCCTGCCACCAAGGCACTCGGACACGAACCTCACGGAGAGGCATCCGGTCGTCCTTGCCGACCAAGGCACTATCTAGCTACGACGTTAAGCGAGCACTCGGACACCGAACCTCACAGAGGCATCCGGTCGTCCTTGCCGACCAAGGCACTCTAGCTACGAACGTTAAGCGAGCACTCGGACACCGAACCTCACAGAGGCATCCGGTCGTCCTGCCGGCCAAGGCACTCGGACACCGAACCTCACGGAGGCATCCTGGTCGTCCCGCCGGCCAAGGCACTCGGACACCCGAACCTCACGGAGGCATCCGGTCATCCTTGCCGGCCAAGCCACTTTGTCTAGCTACGGCGTTAAGCGAGCACTCGGACACGAACCTCACGAGGCTTCCGGTCGTCCTTGCCGACCA
Organism: Otatea glauca; assembly: GCA_036346275.1. Classification (NCBI taxonomy): domain Eukaryota; kingdom Viridiplantae; phylum Streptophyta; class Magnoliopsida; order Poales; family Poaceae; genus Otatea; species Otatea glauca. Next base: position 2,409 of record JAYEVK010000412.1, on the reverse strand, counting down.
AAGCCTTTGTCTAGCTCTGACGTTAAGCGAGCACTCGGACACGAACCTCACGAGGCATCCGGTGCGTCCCGCCGACCAAGGCACTCGGACACGAGAACCTCACGGAGGCATCGGTCGTCCCGCCAACCAAGGCACTCGGACACGAAACCTCACAGAGGCATCCGGTCGTCCTGCCACCAAGGCACTCGGACACGAACCTCACGAGGCATCCGGTCGTCCTGCCGACCAAGGCACTCGGACACCGAACCTCACCCGAGAGGCATCCGGTCGTCCTGCCCGACCAAGGCACTTTCGGACACGAACCTCACAGAGGCATCCGGTCGTCCTGCCGACCAAGGCACTTTGTCTAGCTCTGACGTTAAGCGAGCACTCGGACACCAGAACCTCACAGAGGCATCCGGTCGTCCCGCCGACCAAGGCACTCGGACACCAGAACCTCACAGAGGCATCCGGTCGTCCTGCCGACCAAGGCAGTCGGACACTAGAACCTCACGAGGCATCCGGTCGTCCTGCCACCAAGGCACTCGGACACCGAACCTCACAGAGGCATCCGGTCGTCCTTGCCGGCCAAGGCACCGCCTAGCTACGACGTTAAGCGAGCACTCGGACACGAACCTCACGAGGCATCCGGTCGTCCTTGCCGACCAAGGCACCGTCTAGCTCGACGTTAAGCGAGCACTCGGACACCGAACCTCACGAGAGGCATCCGGTCGTCCTGCCAGGCCAAGGCACTCGGACACGAGAACCTCACGAGAGGCATCCGGTCGTCCTGCCGGCCAAGGCACTCGGACACCGAACCTCACAGAGGCATCCGGTCGTCCTTGCCGACCAAGGCACCGTCTAGCTACGACGTTAAGCGAGCACTCGGACACCGAACCTCACAGAGGCATCGGGTCGTCCTGCCGACCAAGGCACTCGGACATCCGAACCTCACGAGGCATCCGGTCGTCCCTGCCGACCAAGGCACTTGTCTAGCTACGACGTTAAGCGGGCACTCGGACACCGAACCTCACGGGCGTCCTGTCGTCCTGCCGACCAAGGCACTCGGACATCCGAACCTCACAGAGGCATCCGGTCGTCCCTGCCGACCAAGGCACTGTCTAGCTACGACGTTAAACGGGCACTCGGACACCCGAACCTCACAGAGGCGTCCGGTCGTCCTGCCGACCAAGGCACTCGGACATCCGAACCTCACACAGGCATCCGGTCGTCCCTGCCGACCAAGGCACTGTCTAGCTACGACGTTAAACGAACACTCGTACATCCGAACCTCACAGAGGCATCCGGTCGCCCTGTCGACCAAGGCACCGTCCACAACGATTAAAATTAAAGCAAACTCATCGCAAAGACATTCTCATAAAGAAAAAGAAAAATTTCATTATAGGCCAACAGCTCAAGCTTTACACAACTTTACACACGATGCAAGCGGATACAAGAGCGGCCACGCCGCACTGCAGCGGGACTCTACCCACGCCTAGAACCTATCAAACATCCGTGCGGCATCGGTGGCACCGACGGCATCTTTGGTAGGCCCTTGCACGTCGGCGGGACAGCCGCCACGGCGCGAAGCAACACGCCGATGCCTCGTGCCCGTTCAGCGACATCGGCGCGGCCGCGCCGCTCTGGCGGCGCCCTTGCGCCATCGCCTCGAAGGGCCCCTTACCACCTCGAGCCTCGGGCGGCCTCGGCGGCGGCGTCCAACGCAGCGTCGCGGGCTGCGCCTTCTTCCTCCCGAGCTCGGCCATCGCTGGTCGAACTCACCCAAAGCTTCGGCGGAGGATCTTCTTCTTCTCACAGTGGCGCCATCGCGAAGCTAAAGACTAGAGGATGTCTCGAAGCCATTTGAAAGAACAAAAGAAAAAGCTCGTCCCCTTCAAGCAAGCTACTGTATACGGATATATATATATCCCGGACGAAGGGAGGCTAAGCGTCTCGAGTAAATGCGGTCTTTGGCGAAGCATCCTTCACGAAACCCGAGGCGATCAAGAAGACGGCGGTAGCGGCGCGGCCAAACTATGCTCGGCATGCGCAACGAGGCAAGTAAAAGCCCCGGCGGTTCAAATGCCCCGGCCAAACTCGGGACAGGTATCCGGATCAACGAAGCACACCGACGGAAATCGCTAACCGGATCGGTGGGCCAGACCTACGAGCCCGGCCACCACTTTCGTCCAAGTTCAACCCCAACCGAATCTGCCAAATCGCTGGGAGTTCGGGGCTCTTGACGAATACTAATAAAAGGATACCCCAACAGCCCGGCGGCGAGCGGCCTCAAGCATATCTCGACCAACGGTCGCGCCGCGCCGCCGACCGAATCGCTGCGAGACGCGTAAGGCATCCGCTCCCGACCGCCGGGAAGCGAATCCGACCAGAGGCGGCGCTCGACCCCTCTTGGCGGGCGGATCTCCGACT